>VUQG01003363.1:12877-25882 GCA_015106755.1 Etia nguti
TTATTAAGAATAGGTAACGTCAGGATGAGGGTTGAAAGGTGAGAAATCCCTCTTTTTCTTGTTTTTCTTGTTTTTTTTCTCCTCTTCTTATCCTCTGTCCTGTCCTCTTTGCTGTCTTCTTAGCTGTCTGCCCTGCGTACCACCTACCGTTTCTGTAATTGAAAGGCTTTAAGAAGCTTGTCTCTCGCGTATTCCGAGGCTGCGGCTTTGGTTATAATAATGGAATTCAAATCATTAGCTTATAGTTTGAAGGAATGTAATTTGACATTCTACCTGTTTGCCTCCATGTATGTGCGTGACTGTTTGTGTGTGTGTGTGCGTGTGTGTGTGTGCACACGCGCGGATGCAAGTGTACAAGCTATTTCTAATTAATGTAGCAATGTGTGTGTTGGGGTTTGGGGACAAGCATTAAAGTTGGCATGTGCAGCCACGTCAATTATGTGAAGTAGATTTTCACTTGGTTGCCCTTCCACATACAAATTTTAATTGCATTTAGGTGCCAGAAGGTGACACAGGGATTTGGTGTGATAAGAATGAAAACTATTTTCAGAGCTGTGTGTGTGTGTGTGTGTGTGTGTGTGTGTGTGTGTGTGTGTGTGTGTGTGTGTTAATGTTTCTGAATCTTTAGGTAAGTGTGCACACATATTTTTGCATTGTGTTGTGTGTCTGTGGCTGTTTTCATGTGCAGCGTTAGTCATGCTACTCTTCCAGGCTCTCCTCAGTGTGCTTAAGGTTAAGACTTTGCCCCAAGGCTTTTGTGTACACACTGGAATACTGAGGGAGAGAATAAAACACGAAGGGAGAACCGGAAAGATGATGACAAATGCAGTGGGATTTATTTAGAGTGGTCTAGTTTTGTGGGAATCACTATGGTTCAGATCGCGCTGACCTCTATCCGCTCATTGTCTATAGCATCTGCCAACATTAGGAGTCCTCAACAACCCCGTGCTCTCAAAAAGCATCCTGTTTTCTTTTCTCCTATTACGTCCACCCTTCTACCACCTTCCCCACTCATCGCCTTCCCACCTCTCCAGCCTTCCAGCGCTCCAATCTGCCCAAGTCTGCAAAACGTGATGAGGCAGGCGGAAAGATGGGAGTGGAGTGTTGAGGGGGAGAGCGCTGTTGCTAACGGGAGGAATTCTCCTAATTAAAAAAAAAAAAACCTTACTAAGTGTTCAAGAAGGGTTCTTGCCGTGTGGCATGAGTACTGGGTAGATGGATGGGTGGACAGATTATGAGGCTGTGAGTCAGTGTTAGCTAGAGGGGGAAAAAGTGTCAAAGAGCTCTAAGTCTGACTGGCAGTATCTGTAGAGGTCATGAGGACAGAGGACATCATCAACCCTCTCATGAGCGACGCTGCGAACACAACGGCCTTTTCACATTCCATGCTCTTACTAAACACTTTACAGCGAGTGTGGGCTGTATAACGAAGGAACAGCATTGCTCTGTCAGCGTGTGTGTGTGTGTGTGTGTGTGTGTGTGTGCGCGCGCGCGCGAATTTGGCCGGCATCCTAGAAAGAGTCTTTGATAGACTCATTTAGGCCAACATTAGTAATGAGTCTGGCCCAGCTCTAGCTTGTAGTTGTTGTTTAGAATGCATTTTAAAGCATTTCATTTTAAATTCTGGCTTCAATTCCAACATCTTGTTTAAGACCTGTTCTCCTGATAGAAGAAATACCCTCTGGTGAATCGAGGAAAACACATTTTTCTGTGGTTTTTCCAAGCATGTACAGGTATATCACATTCATCACCCCGTGCTTAACCGCGTGTATGTTTGCATGCAGGCGCGTCCACGTGCGTGCCTTTTCCCAACGAGACGCAGTTCCTGTGCTGTGTGCATTCTTTATATTTATATTTATGGAAATCAAATGCCGAGCGTCTCCACAGGATGAGAGAATAGCCTTCCCCCCCCATAGAATTAGCATTTCTTTCCTTTTTAGCTGTTGATTTTACCAGTGTGAGTTCTGCCGCCTAAGGAGCTAATATCTGTTTAAATTACAGCAATATCGCTGCATTTTAATTTGATGCTGTTTGACTGTGTACACTTTAATTTAAATTCCTAACAGAAAGAAGTTTAGCTCATTGTATGTGTATTGCAAATGCACAAGTTTGGGTCTTTGCATATAACCTTGTATCGCAGCCGTGTGTATATGTCGGCGTGCTTGTGCGCGCGCATACATTAGCACATTAGCACTATTTCAAAACTAGAGAGGAAGAGAGAGAGATCCGTCTCATCTTGCATTTATTATGCAAAGAATTCTCAAACTCCCTCTGCTCTCTTTTTAAACTGTTCCAAGATTGTTTGGAAGTCAAATAGAGATGTGTAAACAGCATGCATCTACCAGCTGGGCCAACTTGTTGGCAACAGTTTTACAGTTGATGCCAAATTTGATCTGAGTTTATTTTTATTTTATTTAATATTTCTCTTTCACCCTCTTTAGAACTGTCCGCTCTGAAAGACCCACTTTTATTCCTCTCGATCTCACATTTCTTTTGGATTTTATCATTTGATTTCATCACTTTTAAGTCATGATTTTAAAAGTAAGGCAGCTTAAATTGCAAGAAAATACCAAAAGAATACTTATAATATTGAGATGAAAACAACACATCCACCGAAGGTTATTCACCTAGAGCACTGATGAATGTTTCTTTTGAATCTGCCGCTCAATATAAAAAAAAAGTTTTAAAACATTCCTAAGTTCTAAGCAGCATTGTTCAATAGAAAAGTTGTAATGTCTACAGTAAAGGTTGTCTGTCTTTGTAAATATACTAATGCAGCTTCTTAAGCTAAGAGGTCCTCGGTTATCTGTTGCAAGTGAATGAACGGAGAAGTCAAACCTTCATTTTGCAGTGTTACTTTTCTGTGCAAGGGTTTGGACGCATCACATATTTGGCTGATTTTTGAAGTGAAAAGAAGTAAACAGAGCTCCTGCAGCAAACTTCAAATTAATACGCTAATATTAGTGCACTCCTTTTTTCTTCATGAATTTAAAAATCAAAAACAGTAAAAGTGATTTTGGCATCAGTGCTGCTTTATAGAAGCCAACTTCTTTCTAGCTTCACTTTCTTGATTGACTGTGTGATATTTGCATACAGATTTTGGTATTGTTGAATTATTCCACTCCTGTGTTCTGTTGTTTTTTGTTTGTTTGTTGTTTTTTTAAATGCTGCTCCTTTTTTTAGTGAAAGATTACATGTGCAGTTCTCGAATGAGGTAGCAGTCCATGTTTCCTACTGATAACTTGTTTTGTCTAAGTCCTGTTTATGCATCAACACTGCACAAGGGAAAGGTGCACCACCTCTTCTCTGTCAGCTAAACCTTCCTCAAGCTCTTTTGCAGTGATATGGGAGGTTTTTTTTGTCTTTTGTGGTTAGCTTCAATTTTAGATCCTTTGTCAGCTGCCTTAAAGGAGCCTGCGGTTGTTAATTGCTACCACAAATTTTAAGGAATTATAGAATGAAAAAGCACTGGAAATATCATCAGCTGTCAGTTTGTAATGATTATCGTTGACCTGTCTTATAAGTCCTGTTGAGTCAGGACTATTTTTATAACTTTATGAAAGAACAGTGCATTTATATTTACAATTGTTTGTTCAGACTTATCCAAACTTTTGTACAGATCTGTTTTTTCAGTGTTCATACGCATACCTTTAACTTTAATCTTGGATCAAGAGTCTGTTTTATGTCTACAAGATGGTGTAACAGTTTTATTCAAGTCTAAAACTCCAAAAAAAGCAATCAGATGGCTTTGCTCTGAAAGCTTGAATGAAAGGAGGCAAAAATGAGCCAGCTACAAGGACGGCTACAGTTAATTTCTTGTTTTAACATCTGCCAGCTCTGCAAACATTCAAAGGAGAAAGCTGCCAGTTAAACAGGAAAAATAAATGATCCATAACACTGGCACTGACTATTACTCTGCCATGAGTTCCTTTCTCCTGCGGCTGTATGCTGTCAATTTGCCATATTTTTACTGACACCGACTTAAATTATGCTTTTGAGGACCGGTGTTAATTAGCTGGTGAAACAATGTTAGATTGTCTCCCGGTTCCAGCAGGAATAGTTTGACTGTTGCAAAAATTGCACATTAAATGCAAAGTTCTTAAAACAAGTCTCGCATGATTTGGTTGATTTGCCACATTCACATTTAATATGGAAGAGTAATAGATTGAAAAATATAATAGACAAAATGCAATTAAACTGCTGCTGGTTAGCACAGCACCTACAGATCAACTGCAGTTTCCGAGACAATCTGATTGCAGCAATATAATTTGGATCGAGCTCAACCCCTGTAATAAAATAAATATGTTTTTGTGTTCCATTTTCAGGCACAGTATTTCAGCTGCATGGCGACAGTATTGTACATTCGTAAGGAGAATTGTCTGTACCAGGCCTGTCCATCTGCAGACTGCAACAAGAAGGTCATCGACCAGCAGAACGGGCTGTACCGCTGCGAAAAGTGTAACAAAGAGTTCCCCAACTTCAAATACAGACTCTTACTTTCTGTAAGTGTGCACAGTGCACATCAGTAGTGGTTGTTATACATACTGTGATGAGAATTATTGTAACCTCCATGAATATGCATGACCGCACGCACACATACACATATAAATAATCTCTCGCCCACTCATCATCTCGGCCTGTTCCTCTCTCTCAGGCCAACTTAGCTGACTTTGGGGATAACCAGTGGGTGACGTGCTTCCAGGAGACAGCTGAGGCCCTGTTGGGTCACAGCGCAGAAACTCTTGGACATCTCAGAGACACAGTGAGACACACAGGCAGACAAGAAAATTGCCTTTGCAATTTTGCCAGAAGGTCTAACTGTAAAAGACTACTTCCTGTGCTTCCTGGTGTTGTATTTCCCTTGTTTTTTTGTTTCTAAGGATGAACCTGCCTTCGATGAAGTCTTCCAGAAAGCCAACTTCACAACTCACATCTTTAAAAACAGAGTCAAGCTGGAGACCTACAACGTAAGTGCCTAAAAACGGCTGCACAATATAAAGTGGTACAGTGCAATACAATTTAGCAGCAGAGCGGAATATAATGATATACACTAGTGCTCATCATTGTCCTACAAGCATTCTTTCAGTGATCCTGGAGGAATATTCAACCCTGATTGGCTAGTGTCACAAACAGCCGTCTTATCGCTATATTCAACAAATACACCAGCAGGCATCTTATTTCCCCAATACAGCAATAATGGTTCTGTAAAAAATAGGCTTTCAAAATACACAAAAGGTTTGCACACAAGTCGCATTGTTGTAAAAATCAGTAAATGGTTTCATTCAGGGTCAATTTCACAATAAAAACCAACTACAATACACAGATGTTAAATGTTAGTGCGAGCTGTTTCTTTTATACGACAGCGACCAATTACAATTACGTAATTGTTATGGGAAATTACAACATTTACTGCTTATCAACTTCACAGCCGCACATGAGTCTTTTTGTTAGATCCCAGCGCTCTCTCACAGGTCTCCTACTAATCAGGAGGCCTTTGGTTTGAATCCAAACTCCTCCAGTCCGCATGTCGAAGTGTCTTTGGTGCTTCAATACTTGTATAAACCCTAATTGTTAAAAAATGATATAAGGATAAGCTTGTAGTTTTAGCAACGGAAGGTATTTACTGATCAGCAGGATCCTTAAGGATGAAATTAAAAGAGGCGATATAAAGTGTTAGCACTGACATAAACCTCAATTTAACCAGCTGTGTTAACTGAGGCTTCATTTACTCAAGCATAATTGGCACTTTTCTTTATGAAATAACTTAGAAATTAACAGATTTTCAAATTCTCATTAATGCAAATATGTATAAGGGAAAAAAGATTTCTTCTTAGATTAAGGGAACATGCATTATTTTTTGTAAATAATAACCTATTGCAGTGCATTAATGAATGATCTGCATGCCATTCATGAGTTTGTTAAACCACTCATCATCAGATATTGTCTTCCAGTCGGTTGCACTGCAGACCCAAGCATGTAAAGCTACATATGCAGTATAATCACAACATGCTGTCAGTCACATAACATAAATCCAAACTCATTTCAATTAGTATAAGAGTGACAAGGGAGTTGTTTGAGTGCACTTTGGATAACAGAAAACAAATACAGCTGTGAATTCATTTCTCTTAATTAGTCGCTAATTAGCATTTAGCTATTGTCTTTCTAAGCCTAATTAGCGTAATTATTCAGAGACTAATTTGCTGCTGGGGGCACATACCGAGAGTCTGAGTGGAATGATTGAGATGTAGGATGAGCTCTGAATGGTCTGTGTCCTGACCTCGAGAAAATCTACAAGGTTCATAAACCATAAACCATTCAGCGAGGAAAGTCTAACTTCACCAACAATAATGTTTATTTCAGTAAAGAGTGATCTGTATGTAGAAAGCGGAAGAAACTGTTTACACTAAATGTCAGCATATCACTTCGACTTGCCAGCCTGAAGTTAGAGGAGCAAATGCTGGAGGCTGCAGTTTTCATTATATTGAACAATGCAGACGCTTTGGTCAGAACAAATGGCATTTTGATGATTTTGCTTTTCTTACAGCCTTACCCCCGGTGGGGCTTAAAATGCCGTCCTCAGGGCTGCATTACAGAAGGAGTCATAGTTTTTCAAAACAAACACTACTTCACCTTGGGAGTATGAACATTTTTTGTAAATTATCCACTGAGAACCATCAATGTCCAAAGGAAATTTCAGGATAATCTGGGCTCAAATTGTGAGACAGAGAAAAGGGGAGTCATCGCAGTTCATAGGGCCCTGGCTGGCAGCAAATGGAAATGAAAAATTGAAAACATGTCAGCAGTGTTTTAGACACAGTTTAAATGATCTGCTGAACAACTAAGCAGCTTTCAGAACAGCTAACTGAGCAATCAGGCTTTTTTTTCCCCCCCTGAACGCAAATGCAGGCACAGTAAGCGCTTGTCATTACAGGCTCTATTTTGCCATGCATGTCTGTGTCTGAGGCAGAGGCTGATACAGATTTATTCATGTAATTCAGTGCTCTGGTTATCCAGTTAATTCAACATTATTAAATATAAATGAATTGCAGTTTGCACTTAATAAAAAGAAAATCATTGATCACCTGTTAATTATGCATCAAAGGTGATACTGTGGAGAGCCATAGAGGAGTTGCACAACATGTTTTTTCAAGACCACCAACACATGAAAATCAAGGTTTTCTTTACTTTTTAGGTAAATACTTAAAAGCTAAATGTTTCTATTGCAGGATGTGGCAGGAAGAGTTCAAGACGAATAGAAGAACTTTTTTGATCGTTTCAGTTTTCAACAAAGTAGAAATAATGAGCTCAGAATAGAAACGTGTTCTACATAAGGCTTATCACTGTATTCAGACATTTTTTCCGTCTGCATTTGGCACAGCCTGCGATTCAAAAACACGAGCTGTTCAGTTTGTCTTTCTACCCGAGCCTTCATTCTTACACACTTGTGTGACACAAGGCAAAAAGTCCTACCGCATTGTTTTCTCAAAAATAGAACAACGCAATGAAATGTCAGAACGTAATAAGATTAATGAAGTTGTAAAGTGTGTGCTTTGTCACTTGTCAAAACAGAGACACGAAGAGAGAGAACGACCTGGCTTAGGATCATATTTTAAGGTTTGTCTTATTTTTAGGAACAGAAGCGAGATGACAAACTACCAGGTTTTAGACTTAACAAGCACAATGCGCTCACATGTCTTTTTTGTTCAGTCATCAACTCTACCAGTGTACACTGTTAGTGATTTCATTCATCAGCCATTCTTCGTATTTAGACCATTATCCTGTTTAGACAAGGTTATGATAAATTCTTTTCTTTCTCTCACAAAGGTAATTCATATTATACAATCACCAATTTTAGGAAAATACTATTTTAAAAAGAGCCCGGCCAGTAACAGCATATATATTGGCCAATAAATGAGAATCTAGAAGTAAAGAGGAGACCCTTCAAAGATCTCATGAGTGTTGAGAGTACTTAGTTTGACCACCAGGGGGCAGTGCTGAAGAATGTAAACAAGTAAGTAAATAGCTACACATAAGAGATCTTAGCTAAATCTGTTTATTTTGTCTAGATGGAAGAAAAAAAATGTTCGATATGTTTTTAATATCAGATTTCTTAAGCATTCAAGTCACCCTGACATTATCAGCCTCTGAAGGCCTATAATTTGTGTAGTTGTGTTTACTTTTTCTAGAGATTTGAGGAAATTGAAGGTAATGTTTCAAAGAACCTCAAGTTCACCATGTTCTTCGATCAATTCTTGGACTACGGGCAGTGTGGCATAGCTCATTTTTCCTTATGGGGGATGTCACTGAGTCGTACCTGGTCTATAGCAGTGTTATGGACCCATGTGGGATGCCCAGAGCATTTGCCCGAGCATCGCACTCACCAAAAGCAAACACCAGCACTGACATTATTTCCCAAAGTAAGCAGCACACGTGGGATTTAAGGGAAAACAGGACTCATCAGACCAGATGACCTCCTTTCAGTTTGTTTAAGGCCTCTTTTGTTGCGTGACGATGGGTAAGGTTAGTTTTAGGGCTGTGGCAGCCGTCACGATGTGGCCAAAGTGCTCTGATCTTTAAATCCAGCAAATTGACTCTTTAATCCCAGACCGTAATGTATACGATTTTGTAAGAAAGTTAATATTATTCACACATAAGCATTCCAATTGCTAACTTATGCATATGTAAGGTTTTTCTGATTAATGGGAATTACAGAGAAGCCACAATAATTGTTTAAATATGGTGATGACGGTGCTGAAGAACATCAGTCTCTTTTAGCCCTGGTTTAAACGTGACAGCTGTGTGAAGAATGATAATTGAGAGTTTAAGAGTGAAGGTCAGACTCCCTCTATCCCCCTTTTCACCTGGCTAATCTGTACATGAAGCAGACGTGATTGACATTTTGTTTTTTTGGAAAATTGCTGAAGGCAACCTGACATGCCCCTCGGTTCAGCTGAGGGGGGAGGGGGGGTTGTAGTCTGTGAAACTTTTGGAGTCTGCCAGGTTTTTCACATTTGGTATTTAACAGATATTATATTAAGAATAGATTACTTTGCTCAAGTGAGCGCTGAAAGCAGAAAGTACAAGAAGCAAAGCAGTAACTGGTAAAATTGCCCTGCTTTTATACTTTACGGCAGGTATAAAAGTGGGAGACTCTTATACAGATGTTGTGATGATAAATGTGCATTTATCATCACAACATCTGGTCTATATTCACAACCAAGTAAACAAATTTACAAATCCTTCAGATGATGAAAAAGTCCAACGCAGCTGGCAACAGACATAAATAAAAATGTAAATGCTGTATTTAAAAAAAGTTCCGTCTTAACTGTCTGCCGTGTTTCATTAAGGTGGTGCCTTACAAAGACAGGAGCATGTGCAGTGAATCAGAAACTAGTGCTCCAGAATTGAGTGCAGTAGAGGCTCATCTTCCTCTCCTACATACACACAATTCACAACATGGTGAATTGGATTTATGGAGCACTAAAGAGCACTGTTTACACATAATCTTTTGATTTGCATTTGTTTAAAAGACAATCCAAAGAAATGTTTATCTGATTTCGAACCACTACTCAGATGTGATAATTGAGTTCAAATCTTAGTCTTTGAATCTATTCCAGGCTGGCTGATTATTCATCTTAAATATGTGTTGCTGTATTAGTACACATATATCTGTGCTTGTGTGTGAGTCCAAGTGCATCAGTCTGAAGTGATACATTGATTGTGTCTCATTGAATCTATTAGTGTCATAGGGGATCTGCTTTTCTTGCTTTGTTTTAAAAGACAGGCCATTGAGAGCCAAGTACACTCTTAACACAGCTACTTTACATCATCAGCTAAACGTATTCTTAGCGAGCACTCACATCACATTACACTCAGACCTTTTTGCTGTCCTTGAGTGTGGAAAAAGGTTTCGGAAAATTCTTATGATGGCATTTATGAACTTGATGGCAAATATAAAAATCACTAAGAGCTCCCATGATATATATATATATATATATATATATATAAAAAATCAACGTGATAGATTCAGAGAAGATTTATCCACCTTTCTTTAACCCAAAAGACTTGAGCTACCTCTGTTTTCCTTATATTTTGTTTCCAAGGAGCCAGACTTTGTAGAAACTTATCAAAGTGTTCCTGGGCAATAGTTTTCCAGTGTTTCTCTGGACACTGGCTGCTTTTTCCCTCTCATTTTTTAAACCGTTGTCTTGGGTTTACAATGACCTCTTCCTGCAAATAGGTCAAAATAGTCCTTTTGACCCAAAAGTCCTACAGTAGAATTTAACAGAAGGTGGTTGGTGACCTTGTCAGAGGCTTAATTCACCTTCACCAAGTTTTAAGAATCCTTTATCTAGATTGGCATTTTTTTAAAACTTCATATACATTTTACTGGATACATGGGAAAAAATGGTAGTAGGATTTATCCTATTCATTTCAGTTCCATAAAACTATTGTGTGACTGTGTTAAGATATTTCAGTCTTGACCTAAGTGCTGGATTGTTAAACAGATGATAATGAATAGTATTATAAATAATATTTCTCTGCAGGTAGTTTTGCATTATTTCTTTGCTCTGTACAGCATCTTATTAATTCTCTTTGAAGATGTGGCATCAGTAAGTGTAAATGTTTATTGGCTAGTTGTGTGCTGTACTTTCGCATGTGTGTGTGTGTTTTGTTTTTGTTTTTTTCTTTTTGTCTGCACATCCAGAAGTGGTGCTATTTATTCCTTCAGGGAAGGACCTCACTTCAGCGCACCGCCTGAAATTGAGTTAGGGAACAGGGGTGAATGTTCGGCTACAGAGTAATTGTTTTCTCCAGATGCGATTGCAGTATTAGTCTGCGCATATTAAATTACCAAGCCTTCTTTCTCTCAGTACCCTACCATTTGGAAAACCATTATTTTTAAATAAGTTGTCACCTTTTGTCAAGTGGAACCTCCGATTCAACGGCCCCCCGATTGTTTAATTTGCCTGAGGTAGATGCAAATTGAAAATACGAGCAGAAGTGTAGAATCACGCATATGATAATGAGCAAATGTCAAAAATCCTTGATGCTGGTTATCCTAAGTGAATTGCTAATTGTCTCTGGATTAATCCCTTTAATAATTGTCGCTGATTATGATGGAAAAGAGCTTTTGACTTTATGCCTTCACTGGAAATCATGCCATTGTTTGATGGTACAAAATCTGACTTACTAATGGTGACTCTTACTGCAAACAGTTGAGACAGCTTACATCTGCGTACATAATTATCAATCTCCATTTTTCTTGTGCTTGTGGAAGTACAAGCACGCATTCACACCAATGGGTAATTTAGAATCTCCAGTTAACCTGACCAGCATGTCTTTGATCTGTGGGAGGAGGAAACCCGCGCAGGCACACGGAGAACATGCAAACTTCACACAGAAAGGCCCCGGCTGGCCTGTGGATCCAGGAAGCCTCAAGCTATGAGGCACTAAACACTGTAGCGCTGTGTAATATGGCAGATTAGAATATGTTTTTATTGATATCATTTTTATTAATATGAAGGAAACAGGTGGAACATTCTTCTTTTTGTTTACTTTTGTAAATGACATGACATCTTTCCTGCTCTGCTTCCCGCCTTGGGGCCACGTAGGGTCACTTCATAATCACACAGTCCATTAGGTTTGAGTAATCACACGCATTTTTGCTGAATATTGCTGAAGTCTGTGATTGTGCAGTAGCCGATGTTTGTGTTCTTGTTTATGTTGGAAGCCTTTTTTTTTTCTTTTTAGTCTTGCGACAATCAGGACTCAGTCTCACTTGCTGAATTTTCACCATTTGAGGTGAAATGCTTAAATTCATCATCTTAATCTACAGAGGGGTCTGGTTCCCAAAAAGGGTGCTTTGATGACAAGATTCGCTTACATCATGGGGGGAAAAAAGCAGCTCTCGTTTTTTTTACATTTGTGAGATTCTCCAACGTATCAAAACAGAAGAAACAGGCAATGCAAATTAAAATCAACATATTAAATACCATGTAAATTATGCAGCTCAGCTCGACATGACTAACGACATCATGGCTCACACTTGCCAAAGGATCTGAAATTAGACTATACAATAAAATCTACTGGCCTTGCGGCTTTTTGCATAGATTTTGGGGAGAAGGTTGTTGGTACAAGTCTGAGCTGACAGCAAAGCTCTGTCAGTAGCAGGAACTTTCAGTCCTAAAGCAGACTTTCCACAGGTTGGGTCTTAATTGGTTCAGTAGATAAATGATTATGTGCAGTCTTGAATCGTGCTGATCGCAGAGGTTAAAGTTGTTTCTTTACCTGATGCTGTGCACTGAACTCAAACTCTCTGTTTCCTCCACAGGATGAGAGTCGAGTGAAGGTAACTGTAATGGAAGTCCAGCCGGTCGACCACAGGGAATACAGCCGGAGACTCCTGCAAAACATCTACAAATTGGCTAGATGAACTTAGTCTCACCCATTCATATGTCTGTCTGGTCATTAAACGCATCTTTGGCCATTCTGCGACCAGTGTCCGACTTTTTCCCACCTGCAAGATAACAGCATATCAGGCTGAGACAGCAGAGGGGGCGGCCAGTGATTCATCTGAATAAATGGCAGCCAAACAAAAGACTGATATTTAGCAGTTGACTTCCTTCACAGAGCAGAGGGAAAAAAAGAAAAAAAAATCTGATGGAAGTGACTTCCAGCTTAATTTTAATGGCAGTTTAACTTTGTGTTTTCATTTTGAAGAATTTTTATCGTGCTCTTGAACCTGCTTACATTTTCACGTCTTACGCATCATGTAAATACTATGATCACAGTGTTTTCTTTTTTCTTCATCAACGTGACTTATTTCTTCGGTTTTGTATTGGTGATGCTCAGTGTTAGTTGAGTAAGACATAGATGAGTCACGTTTATTTAATCTTTGTTTTTTGTTTTGTTTTTTTTTTTTGTTCAAAGAGTCTTGGAAAAAATGCGTGGGGACGCACGTGTTTAAGCTGCGTTCACAGCGTGCGCCTTGTTCTTAAAAGA
>VUQG01003364.1:6798-31390 GCA_015106755.1 Etia nguti
TGTCTCTTTTCTCTTTTTTTTTTTTTTTGGATTAACATCATTCCTGTATATCAGCCCGGTCTACCATTTTGTCTGTATGTTTCAATTAATCGCCAGTGCTAAAGCCATTCAACCTCTAACCCATTTCCTCTTTCAGCTCTCACCCAGCCAACCACAGTAGGCCTGCCCCCACCTGTTTTTACAGCTTTTTCAAGCGCTGCCATTTCAGCTTGCTTAGCCCTTCTGCCAGTAACCAACATCTCCCCCCTGCCTATTCATGGTTTTACCATTTCTTCAATTCCCTAAATATTAACAATAAACTGGTTGATCTGTCTTTTATTGGTCTGTGTTTGTAGATTGGTGCATAAAATACAATGTATGTCTAGTGGAGGATCACAGAAAATGACCGGTTATGCACACATGGCAGAGAATGTAGTTGTAATGTGTTGGTCACATTAAAACAATGTATCTTTTTGGACAAATCACCCAAGCACAAAATGCACTGACAGTACAAAATGTCCTGTGTAGTGAGGAGTAGTATGACAGGCTCTACATTGGCCCAGTGAATCTGTTCAACTGGAGCTGATACTGTTGAGACAGAATAAACTGATAGATCAGGGTGAGTGTCCTTCACATAAAACGAATCAGGTTAAAGACCCATATTATGCAAGTTAAACAGCTTGGGGAGGTGCATACAGTCCATTTCAGTCACGAAATTTCAGTCACGAGTAATGCCTATATTCTTTTTGTTTCATTTTCATACTTTGGCTTTCAGATTGGGAACCGTGTCTAAATGGCCTAACTACAGAAGACTAAAGATAGCAGCAGATTCATGCTTTCAAATCAGTACACTTGCTGATGACTGATGACGCCTTGATTTTGTGATTTTTCATAAAGTTGAATTGTACTTGAAAATAGCTCTGCAGTGTCTTTTTAAAAATGTATACCTTACACAGACTTTAGTTAGCAACATGATTGTTTTTTCAGTAAGCTAATTTTACTTTGGTCTCTTTAGTGGAGAGGGGTAACACCAAAGGGGTAATAGGAGCAGACTTAGTTATTCACCTCTGCTCTTTGACTCTGACATAAGTTGTCTTAATAATCCTTTTTTCCTTCTTACCTTTTGCTTAACGACACACACGTGGCTGGCTAGCTTACATTAGCCACAGCACAGCAAGATGTTACTTAAGCTCATACATAACAGCTGTTCAAAGGTGACTTTTGGCAATATTACTGACATAAGTACTGTATATATAGTAACCAGTTATCCATCCCTTATATATGCACTCTGCACCATTGCACCATAAATATGCTATAAGTGTTGTTATGTGTTGTCATTGTCTATGTCATGTTGATGCCACGTTGTCGTGGTGTGTACACGGAGAGCAAAGGAATAAGCAGAGCTCAATTCCTTGTATATGTACAGATATTTGCTATATCAAGCTGATTCTGATGGTCAGTAATGATAACTAACATAGCTAATGAGGCTGGTTCCAAATGAGCTTTATGGTGTATTTAGAAGTTGGCTTCTGATTTTACATCAGACAAACAGCAAATAATCGGGCAACACTGACAGTCAGCATACCTCCAAAAAGTAAAGTAGGTGTCACTCAAATGGCACTGTCTGATTTTTGGTTGCTACATGTGCTAGTTATCAAATGTGTCAAGGGAGAGATTTGGGGTGTAGCCAACAACTGGTTACATTCACATTAAAAAGACATAAAAAATGTATTTGGTACTGAGCTTGAAGAGTTTTACAGAGCTGTGGTTAAAAATGGATGCTCCAAAGCAATAAGACTAAACTTTCACGTGACTTAATATATACATTTTTTTTCTTTCACTCATTCGTTGCCTGTACTACACCAGAAAGTCAGTCACGACCAAGATACGTGTCCCTTGTTCAATTATGAGTCAGAGTAGGTTGTTTTATTCTCTCATTCACTCAGTCATTCCTTCAGCTCTGAGGTGTCTCTCACACCCATACCGTTTAGCTATTATGTGCATATTCATTACGTCCAGCCAGTCACTTTCCTGCTTCACTGGCCCTCATTAGCTGTTGTTGATAAGACAAGCTACTTTTAGAGAACATAACATAACTAATCTGTAAAGAAACTCAGGTAACAAATTACTTTAAGAATCAGGACCTGCTTTCAGATTACAGATTCAAGTAATAATTTACTAACTATTAAATCAGCAGCCAGACAAGAGGAAAAGGAAGACAACAGTGGAATAAAATAGTGAAGAATGATATGCAAACATTGCAGAGGGGGATGCTTGGGATAGGGTGAGATGGAGGCATATGAGCAGCCAAATAAGTAGAAAAAGAGGAGAACTGTGACATGTTGTTTGGCATTTACAGGTTTTATCAGGGCTATAGTCCATAATCTGAGAGTAACAGGGGTCTTTGTCCCTTCCTGAGTTCCTGTTTTTGAAACTTAAATGTTTTAGATCATCAAACAAATTTAAATATTAGACAAAGATAAAACAAGTAAACACAAAATGCAGTTTCAAAATGAAGGTGCTTATTACTTAGGGGGAAAAAAATCCAAACCTTCATGGCCCTGTGTGAAAAAGTGATTGCCCCCTAAACCTCATAACTGGTTGGGCCACCCTTAGCAGCAACAACTGCAATCAAGCCTTTGTGATAGGTGGCAATGAGTGTTTTACAGAGCTGTGGATGAATTTTGGCCCACTCATCTTGGCAGAATTGTTGTAATTCAGCCACATTGGAGGGTTTTCGAGCATGAACCGCCTTTTTAAGGTCATGCCACAGCATTTCAATGGGATTCAGGTCAGGACTTTGACTAGGCCACTACAAAGTCTTCATGTCGTTTTTAAGCCATTAAGCCATTCAGAGGTGGACTTGCTGGTGTGTTTTGGATCATTGTCCTGCTACAGAGCACACTTGGGTTCTACACAAACAAACGGCCACACATTCTCCTTCATGTCTTGATAGACCAGCAAAATTCATGGTTCCATTTACCACAGCAATTCTTCCAGGTTCTGAGGCAGCAAAACAGCCCCAGACCATCACACTACTGCCACCACATTTACTCTTGGTATGATGTTCCTTTTCTGAAATGCTGTGTTAGTTTTATGCCAGATGTAACGGGACTCCAACCTTCCAAAAAGGTTCAGCTTTCGTCTCGTCAGTCCACAGAGTATTTTCCCAAAAGTCCTGGGGATTATCAAGATGTTTTTTTATGTTCCTTTTGGTCAGCAGTGGTTTTCTCCTTGAACTCTCCCACGGATGTCATTATTTTTTACCAGTCTCTTTCTTATTGTTGAATCATGAACTCTGACTTTAACTGAGACATATGAAGCCTGCAGTTCTTAAAGTTTTCTTTTGTGACCTCCTGGATGAGTCATCGATGTGCTCTTGTAGTAATTTTGGTCAGTCGTTCACTCCTGGGAAGCTTTACTACTCTTCCAAGTTTTCTCAATTTGTGTATAATGGCTCACGCTGTGGTTCACTGGAGTCCCAAAGCCTTAGAAATGGCTTTATAACCCTTTCCAGACTGATACTGTAGATGTCAGTGACTTAGATTGTGGCATGATATGTTGCTTTTTGAGATCTTTTAGCCTGCTTCACTTTGTTAGAGAGGTTCTTTTTAAGCAATGTCTTGATTCAACAGGTCTGCCAGTAGTCAGGCCTGAGTGTGCTTAATGGAAATGAACCCAGCTTTCCAAGAAATGTGGTTACTTCATCATTTAAGAAGAGGGAAAATTACTTTTTCACACAGGACCAGGTAGGTTTTGATACAATTTTTTCCTTAATCAATGACATTATCATTTAAAACCTATATTTTGTATTTAGTCAGGTTACCTTTGACTAAATACAAAATATATGTTTAAAAAATATAGGTCTAAAACCTATATTTTGTATTTAGTCAGGTTACCTTTGTCTAATATTTAAATTTGTTTGATGATCTGAAACATATAAGTGCGACAAATATGCCAAAAAACAAAAAACAACCTAGAAAATCAGGAAGGGGGCAAGCACTTTTTCACACCACTGTATATGCTGGTAAGATATCTTAGTTTTGTTCAGGTTCCCAAAACACTTAATAAACTTGTTTAGCTTCTTTATTTCTTGTGCAATAAGGGGACTAGAAAAAACAATCTAATCTAAAAGTATGGTATTTCTGTCATACTGCTGTCAACTGAGAAACTGCACACAGGAGGTACAGCCATTCATTATCTCGTTTGATCAAATATCATTTGCATATTAAACTCAGTTAATAGGTAGCATGTAATTAAGTACACAGTACAACTCAAACATACTTAGTTGATTTTCACAGAGAATGTTTTTTGTGAGTTGTGTTGTTATTATAACACTTCATCTTCCCGATCTGTAGTATAAACAGCTAGTAAGACGCTAACACCTTTTACCGTGGTGAAAGTGTACAACACAGAAAAATTCCCATGGCTTCGGCTTGGAGTTTCTGTTAGAGTGATTGTCATGTTTGGCTGCCATTACTGTTCCTCAAGTCCAGTCACCTTCACAATTAAAATCACAAGCTGTGTTCTTAATATGAATTTAAAACTCTATAGTCTTTAATAGGAATTAGATAAACATTTTACTGAACAAAACTGGTGAAATCTATTTCTGTACTGTGCTGTGTGAAATAATAACTACATTTTCAACTTCCCTCTTAAAGTTCCTAAAATGCTACTGTAATGTTATTCCCCCTCGAAAAATGCAAACCTTCATTTGCTTATCCCCAGCATCTCAACAGCATATGCCAAAATTTTGAATCTCAACCAGTTTTATGCCTTTCACAAACAAAGGTTATCTGTGTTGTGCCATGCTCAGTTATGACTGTTAGTCTCACTGCATGTCCAACATTTGGCACACGGTATGCTAGTCATGTGGTTTCACCTGTAGCATTATACTGTAGATCAAGTGTCACATCAATGTGGCTGTTGACTGGCCTATTAGAAGATTTTAGTATACGGTATATTTTGTTACAGAGGGGTAGCTCGAAGAGCACTTTTCATCTGCCTGCTGTTCTACCTTTGTCTTGTCCTCACAGCTTTTCATCCACTATTTTACAACTACATTTAGCATAGAATGTATGCTTCAGATCAGCTGATACAAAAACACAACATGCAAAATATTGACCAGTGAGGACTTTCCAGAACCAAAACAAAAAACAAAACAGAAAGATTAAACTGGGAACAGCTATTTTCTTTAATTTTCACTTCTGTTTATTTTTGATGCAGAAGTATCAGGTAATCCACCCTTCCATTTGCACATTTATTTATCACTAGCCTTACTTTGGTAGAGCTACAGAGAAGTATGAAGGCTAAATTTTGAAAACAGCTCCCATAACTGCCACTGTCTTTCAGTGGAAATGTACAAGTTGCATAGAGAGAGGGACAAAGAATGCTGTTGGACAGGGTTTTTTTTCTTTTTTTTTCTTTCTGTGCGGTAGCTCAGTAGCTCTCTTTGCTGGTTTTGCTCATGTGCTTCCTGAGGCAATGTTCAACGTTCAGCTTTCAGCTTAAAGCACGAGAGTTGAATACAGCATACAAAGGAATGTGACACCTTCCTCTTTATTACATTTACCGACATTTCATGATTCTCAGATTTCACTTTACATAGAAATCCGGTATATTTCATGTCTATGCAATAGGCTTTGTGGCACTTTTGCAAATAATATGAGAATTTTACTTGCCTACAATAAACATGCTGTTAAATTTATGTAGTTAGTCTATATCCATATACTTATGAAATAAAGAAGCAAAAAAAAAAATATAAGGTGATTCTGAGATTTCACCTGGCCGGCTTATTCATTTTCTTAGAGTTTAAAATAAAACATTCACCATATTAATTAACTATTTTATTTTTAACAACTGTTAGTCAATACATAGTCACAAAAGAACCACACACCCATCCCTGAAACCAACTGGAAGTAACGTTTATGGGGGGAAAATAAACAGTTGGAGAAAGTAGGTTATCGTCTTGTGGTATAAATTACAGTTATTTCGGGAAGTAATAAAAGCAGGATGAAAAAAAAAAACAGTGGGCAGGCCATATGACATGGCTAGGAACTAGGAACTAGGAAGCTGGCTAAAGAAATTTGCCTTAAGGGGACATTCCTGTAAAAATGCATTGTCAGGCCATGAGATACGACAATAGTGTGTACTAGGAAACTTAGATGTTGTCATTGGTACCAAGACAAATATAAACTATTTTATGAGTCAGGGCAATATTTCAAAACAGCCAGGAAGTACTTGTTAGTCACGTGTTATTTCCCCTTGTGGGACAATTAAAGGATTATTCTATTCTATTCTATTCAGAGCAACGGCTAACCTGTTTATGAAAAACACTGGGAGTGCTGCACTGGATCAAAAACACTGTTGGTAATGTTTGTTCTTCAAAAGGCCAGTGGTGAAGTACAAGTGGAAAAAAATAAAATGACAGCCCAAGAATCTATAAAACCAAGGGCTTCTATTGATAACAATGACTTGCTATGAATATAAGTCTTTGGTTTTATTTGGCTATTAACCAAAATACTGTATGTAAATATAAATGTCCTTTATACATTAATTTAAAAAAAAAAAGAAAGAAAACCAACAAAAACCAACAACTATGTATTTGGAGTTAAGGATTCTCCTTCTAAGGGTATAACTTGCGATTGCAATAAGGTGAAATTCCTTCTGGATTGCCACCTACAATAAGCTTCCATTTTTAATAAGCCTAGCTGATTCAGACAGTGGACTGCTGCCAGAAAGCCTTGAAGGGAAAAAGTACAATTGGGTCAAGTTTAATAGAAAAAAGCCCTTGATACGGTAAGCCTGTTGTTCAAGTATGTTTCCCTTACTGCTTTGTTGTAGTAACGCACACACACACACAGACACACACACACACACACACACACACACACACACACACACACACACACACACACACACACACATAGCTGGAACGAGCACAACACACTTTTCACCTATATGAAAAGCCAACATCCTGCAAAGTAAATAAAATGTCAAAATTCTGCTAGTGTCAAACTTTTGTTTAAACACCAGACACTGAGGGAAATCAAGACCTCACTACTGTTATAAAAAGTCATCCCCTGGGAACAGAGTTGTGTGTGATTCTTGGTCATTTTTCCTTTGTAACATAAGACCATTAATTGTTAATTAGGCTTCCGTTTTTAAAATCATAATAAAGCTGATACAATATATAGTTTTCTACGCAATAGCCAATACATGTTGATCTTTCCTGTGGAGGCTACTCAAAAGCATCCCTGTTAAACCTTGTTGCTTGGGAAGAGTATGAAGTTATTAATTTGAATTTAACAAATACCTAGATCTCTCTCTCTATATATAAAAGACTTGACTAGAATTATTCTTTATGAATCCTGAAATGAGTAAAGGTACACTCTTCTTGTATACCCACAAAATGTGTTTGCATTAAGTGTTACTCAGTTTTGTGGATCTAACATTAATGGCTGTCTTCTCCGTTCTGTCATAATATGAAAAGTATTGTATTCTCCATACGGCCTTGCTCTACATTCAAATATCAAAAATTCTATTGGCAAAATTATGAATGTGAAATGTTCCTGTGTGCTACTGCTACTGATCACAGACCTTTGATAAGGTCCTCTAAATATGCCACGACACATCATCTATTCTGATTTTATATCAGCTATCATTTCAACATAGCTGCTGTTGTAAGTAATTTCAATGCAAAAGGCCTATCAGAATCTCTATAGTAATATCAAGTTTATTACCACGTAATATCCAGAGGTCATAATTCAAATCACTTCTCACAGGCAAGCCATTGACTGTCCACCTACATGATGTAAATAATGTTGATTGTACTTCCAGTTGCACTTACCAACATGGTGAAGGTTTCTCTTTTGGTAAGGCCTTGATGTAGCTTGTCACAGAGTACAGAGTAAACACTGCCCTCCCTTTCAGGAGGTGGGATCCCTCAGAAACTTTGCTGTCCCTCGGTTGTCTTTGTCCCCTTCCTCTTACCGTCCTGCTACAAAACCCTGTTTCAGTTTAGTCTCTCACTGTCTTCCTCCTTCCTTCCTTTCTTCTTGCTGTAGTAGTGTAACTTAATCAGATGCCCCTCTTCAAAACCCCAAGGCTGCAATGAAGGGTGATAATATGTAGCGTTTCAAATCAACACAGAGAGTTACTTTTAAACGGTCGAGTCCCGCTGACAAAACAAAACTAAAGTCCAGGTAACCTGACACTTTAACCCTCCTACTTTTCTTGCTCTCTGTCTCTCTCTACCTGTGTGCTTTCCTCATTTCTGTCCCTCCTCCCACACCATCCTCCCAATCTAAACTTCTTCAGCCTCTGTGACATAAAGCACACTCTCTTTGTATTTTTCTCCTGTTGTGTTCTTTAGCCCCCCTTCAGTCATTCTTTGGCTTTCAAATTTTACCCGAACATACATTCATGTGGCAAGCCATCTGCATGTATACAAATGGATGCAAAAACACAAAAGTAACACACAAACCCAGTAAAACATGAATTTTCCAGTGGCACGGAGTACGCTCGGAGGTTTAGGTGTGTCTCCCATCTGTTTTTGTTTTGACAGTCTAATGAGAGTTTGGTTGGTATTAGTCAGTGCCCTGTCTGACATTAACGTCATGAAATACTACACGTCAGTACAAGCAAACTGTGTACGAAATCAGTGTAGCATACTGGGATGCAGAGGCAAATACATTTCAATATGCTTCCATTCTACACGTTATGCAAGGTTATTTTTAATAATGGAATGGCAGTAGTTGCACAACTGTTTTGGATAGATTTCTGTAATACTATATGTGCAAGTACACCACAGTTGTAGTGACAACTGCGGTGACTGTTTAGATTGTGACTAAAGGTCCAACATCCCTGTCTGTTTCAGCGATGCCATAGAATATCTCTGCTTAATATTCTAATAGAGCTAAATTATCTTTTAAAGGTGCATTCAGTGGTCACTAGGTCAGAGCTTCTAAAAATTAAGCCACTGTGAATGTCACGGGACAGTGAGCATAGACAGCAGAGCAAGAAAAAAAGCTTGATTGGGAGTGTGCGAGAGAGAAGACTGATAAGGTCAGCCGAAGAGAAAGAACCACTGTAATAAACAGGAGCTGACTGTGCTGTTTGACCTGGTCTACTAAAAAAAAAAAAACCCTTCGTCACTTGGACTCTCATATGCTATCATCAGTTGTCTCACAGCATAAACTATATAAGAAAATCGAGGGACTGATAGCACTTCAGGTGTGCTGCTACAATATACAGGTAGACTTGCCGGAGTGAATCAATTTGAAGCTAATCGTTTTTGCTTAGGTCTCTTTCAGCCAATAACTGCTGTTACTTTGTTGTTATTCAGGCTGGGGTAGAATTCATAAGACATTTAGAGCCTCCACCCTGAATTATAATGCATGAATTCTTTTTGTGAGTTTACCCATTGAAGCCTGTGTAAAATTGTCATCAAAAGCAGCATTACACACTGCCACTGTTTTGCCACAGTTTGCAAAGAAAATCAGGCATCATTTGTATCCCCTTTGCTATACCACATTTCTCACAGGCAAACAATGTAAGTTGCGTGAATGCTGCAGTCGCAATATTTACCCTCTCCGACAGTCTGACATGATTAAACAATAGCTGACAAAATGTTTGCACACACAATAAAAGAGAAGACGAGAGAAAGCCAGGGATCTAATAAAGCTATTGTACGCCCTTGTTTGATTCCCTTAAAAGACTGCTTCATTTTTTTTTTAAATAATCCTATCAGTTCTGTGACGTGACATCCAGTCTCATGCAGATAAAATTAATTAACTTCTTTGTGGAAGCCACCTGTTGTTTGTATCTTCTGTTTTCTTTTAAATCTAGTTGTGTGCAAAGCTCAAGGACAGCATGAATGTCCTGCTAATAAGTTACATATTAATTTAAATACATGTGTTTCTGCTGAGACTCAGAAGTAATGACAATGAACATGAACCAAATAAGAGAACTTCCTATTTTCAAGCATTTGTATTGCTTATTCTACAAAAGCATTCTTGAGCAATGATTATTTTAGCAGCAGATTTGAATTCTGTGCAAACCTCAGAAGAATTTAGGCAGAGAGTGATTTTTTTTTTTCACATATTAAGTCTTTTAAAAATATATTAATGGCATGGAATATTACAATGCCAAATATGAACAAATTAAAATAAAAATATACTTGCAGAACATCTATTGTCTCATAAGAAAAACCTCCACTCTCCTGTTAAAACAGCTAATAATGTTGTATTTGACTATGTTCAACTTTAGCCCATTATGAATGGACGCAACGCATACACGTTAATTCCACACAGCTTTCCGTTTCTTTTCAATGACGTCAGAGATTGATCTTATCATTCCATGAACTTCAGTGAGAGAATGTTCATCTGATGAACTTAAAAATGTGTTGGACTACAGTAATTTAAAATCTGGGAATCCCCTTTAAAGCTAAGACATCTTTATCAGGCATGCTCATATCAGAGTTTAGTAAAGCTGAAACTTGGAAACAGAATTATGAAAGTTTTCTCTGAGCTGGTATAGTTCCCCATATATATAACTCATACAGGATGCCGTTCTTTCCTCAGTTCTCCCTTTTCTGGATGAATGCAATAAAATACACATAATGATGTAGAAATTATCTAGATGCCATCACAGTTGCAAAGGTGCAAAAAAAAAGAGGAAAAAAAAAAGAGAAATACAGAAGCAGAACTACAAAAAATACTAATTACATTAACACAGATAAACATATATTGCTTTTCCTTACTTGAGAAATGGTTGTAACTGTCAGTCTTTCTCAGTGAAGTTCTCAGTAAAGCATCTGGAGAGCAGGGAGCAGCCTGGTTGGAAGTGACACCTGGTATGCAAACTTCCACGCTGTAGACCGCTTACCTGAATGTTCCCTCTCT
The DNA here is from genome assembly GCA_015106755.1 of Etia nguti. Lineage (NCBI taxonomy): Eukaryota > Metazoa > Chordata > Actinopteri > Cichliformes > Cichlidae > Etia > Etia nguti. The sequence continues at coordinate 17,682 of VUQG01003364.1, forward strand.
CTCTCTCTCTCTCTCTCTCTCTCTCTCTCTCTCTCTCTCTCTCTCTCTCGCGCGCGCCCTCACATGCCAGGCCAATTTACCATCAAAGCTATTTCACTACTACCTCCCCACCAGTTAACGCAAGCCCTCCTTTGTCCACACAGGTGTGTATTTTGTGACACTTGATATGTCCTCAAGAAACCTGTGAGACTTGAAAAATAAACGGTTAATGATTAACAATCTCACATTTCAAGTTGCCTGGTCTCTCCACTTTCATCTCACATCGTTCCTTTTGTGAAAATAGGATCATCAAATGTGACTGGAAATTGTTTTAGCTCAAGAGAAAAGTCACTCAAAAGACTCAAACAGGTAAATCATGTGATATATTTTAAGATAAATAGTGCTATTTTAGAACATGAATGGACTGGATAAAGGAAATATATATTCCAATAAGAAAATGAACACTATCTTAACAAAACTCTAAATATGTGGGCCATGGAAAGTAAAATATGCTGTATGGTTTAATTGTGGAGATTTTCCAGAAACTATGATCACAACTCTTGTATCTCTTTCTACCGGGAACCCATTCAATAGTGTTATTGTGTCACCTGCCACCCACCCGCAGTATAAGGTTGTGCTACTGCCTTATGCTCAGAAGTGTAGTCTTTTACGCAACTTATGTGTGCCACAAGCAGAGAATCTTGATCATGAAAGACGATACCTTCATAGACACAGGGCGGAGCAGCCTGGTTTCCTATGATTACTGTCATTACAGAGGATCAGTGACACTTCTTAGTGTGATGTGATAGTAAAAGAAAATAGTTTACTGTAAATTTGCTAACTTATTTCCAAGAAATTTATTTTTAAAATATTTTTTTCAAGAAATGAATGGATTCCCACTCTTATCAACCATTTCCTACAGTGCAGAAACATGGATGTGGGTTACATTTGAAAGGCTGATGCCTTTGGGATTTTTCCGAAATTTATGAAAAGGTATTTTCTGGTCTGATGACTGCCAATTTCTGCTGTAGCATTCAGATGTCAGAATTAGGCATAAACAACATGAACTCATGGATCAGACTGGTGGTGGTATAATATTCTGAAGGATATTTTCTTGGCATATTTTGGGCCCCTTTGTATCAACTGAGTGTTGCTTAAATGCCACAGCCTATTTGAGCATTACTGCTAGCCATTCCCTTCCCTTTATGACTACAGTGTACCCATTTCCTGATAACTGCATCAAACTTGTTTCTTGAACATGATAATGGGTTCCCTGTACTCAAATGGCCTCCACAGTTTCTGTATTTCTGTAACTTACTGATGGCCATTGTATGATTTGTCAATATATAGGTATTAAAATAGAGGCAAAACTTTAAAAAGGCCTCAACAGTCACCATATTGTTGTTTTTGAGAAAACAGTTTTGCAAAAAGGTTACTGAAAGCAAAAAAAAAAAAGACTGGGGATAAAAAATAAGGCTCAAAATCAAAAATACTGTTAATGATGTTACTAATAGAAATTGAAAGCAAAGTGCTGGAATATCAGGTTTGGTTTTGCATGCACATCTCAGTCAGACATCTGGCTTCAGGTTTAGGTACTGCATCTGGCAGGGTTGCTCTGTGAGCCAAGCTTCTAATCAGCAAGCAGCAGCATTTGTGGACGTCAGCAACATGCAGCCACAGGAATGCAGTGACTGGGCATACCTTGAACAGAGGTCAACATAGATGAAACTGCAGTTAGATTCAGTGAGTGCCACAAATACATTTGTGTAACAAATGTAAGCAACGAGCCAGTTGAGCAAAATATTTTGTCACCACTGCACAGCAGGCCAATGATGGTAAGAAGTGGGGGTGAATGTCTAATAGTTGCAATACTTATTACAAACTGTTACAAGCTAATGCTTACTGTGATGATTATCGTATTTTAAGAAGAACAGGAAGTACATGTCAGTATGGTTAACATTTCAGATGATTTAAAATGATGACCTTATGATGCTGCACAAGAAAAGTCAGTGAACTACAAAAACCCTCAGCATGAACCAGAACTGAGGCCAAATACTGTTAATGTGTTTGGTTGAGTCAAACTAGACTGGCTAAGCAAGTTGATAATTCAAAAGCGGACCACGACTGCAACACCAAGTCCTTTGCTCTCTTTTGGTTCCCTTCAATAAGCAGGAATTTTCCCGCAAGTAAATGCTACGATTCCACGTCATAAATACCTGAAGATGAAACAGCATTAAGGGTAGAAAAGTTGAATAATGGAAGGAAAAACTAAAGGGTCACTTTATATATGTGTACTGAGGTAACACATTTAGCTTAAATTCCAGATAAATGTGGAGGTGTTAAGATCTGGATCCATCAGCAGCAAGGGAATGTGTCACATTTATCAGTTCAAGATATGCAGTTAGGGAAGACATTTAACTTGCTGTGCAGCGTTGTGGTTTGCATTTTGTGGTTAGGCTCGTGATGTCAGAGTATGATTCACTCAGACAGTTTTAATAACAGGAAACATTTCACCACTGGTAATGGCTCGTGCATAAGTGTTAGCACGTCTTTTAGACTTGTTTTGCAGAGGTGGTGAGTTTATAGCAGTGAGCAGTGAGTTTCTGTTCTCATGTACAACAACACACAGATACACAAAATATGCACAGTATAATACAATAATATACAGTATACATATTCAGCTTACTATCAAGAAAACCTATGAAGGACAAAAAATATAAAAATGAATTCCAAAAGGTTCACTACATAAAAGTTGATAAAGTCCTGGAGCTGCTGGGTCACTGCATTGTATTCCCCTTGTATATTCTAAAGTAGGCCACCTATTCTGTGATACTATCACGGGGGAAAACAGTAAATAAAAAAAACAACTTTTATTTTAAACTTGTGACTTTTTACTCTTACGCAAAAATGTTTGCAGCGTGTATATTTTCAGACTTCTTTGTAGGTAACTTGTGACTCAATACCAATACTGCTTTTGGACTCAGATCGATTCATACTCTGTTTCACCCAGGTAAAATTTGGTTTCACCTACTGTTTGCTGTCACAAAGATGTGTGATAGCTCAGCCATCCAGCAGGAGTCCCAACACACCACCTAAATCAGGTGTCAAATAGATGGATAGTAAATGAACAGGTTTTTATATATAACACTTTTCTTCTCAACTTGAGCACTTAAAGCAGTTTAAACAACATGCCTCATTCACCCATTCATACAATCACTTACATTTAGGACTTTATATCTAACATTCACACTCTAACTGCAAGTCTAGTTAACGTATCAGGAACATCCTGGGGTTCAGTATCTTGCCTAAGATACTGATACAAATGCCCTGCAAGGGCCTGCAGTCTTTATCTTAATGCCAAAGAGAACCAGAGATTGAACCACCAATCTTACAATTAGTAGAGAGCTCTACATCCTGATTTAGAGTCACAAAATAGTCACATCACAGATGTAAGGCTCTATGTTCAAGATAGTATTCTTAAAGCTTAACTTTGTATTTTTGTAGTTTTGAGTGTCCAGTTATTTAATCATCAAACTGGTGACTGACTTGTTAAAAGATTTTCCACTGCCCGCAGAGTGACAATGCAGAAGAATGACAGACTAGTAGAACCACTTCTACTGTTCTAACAGTTTTTAATGAAGGGAGGGTAGAAGACATGGAGAATATAGAAAGAAGACGAACCGGTTTTAAAGCATGACTGGTATGGGGACATGGAAAAGCAGACGCAGGCAAAGCGAGAAGAAGACAGAGAACTCTGCCTTTGGTCTAGTTCACAGTTGAGGCAAATTACTTTAAAAAAGGCTGATGTAAAGTTGAGCGAGTGACATAGCTCAACTCCAAACAGACGTGGGAGACTCGAAGAAAGAAAAGTGATAACAACAGTCATCCTGAGAAGTCAGCTATGGGGAATGGTGGTAAGAGTCTTTAAGCTGAGATACTATTTTTAAATTTTGTTTACAGTAAGTGTGACACACACAAGCAAAGTATCAAAAACTGATCTGGGTAAATGAGTCAGATTTATCTTTCTTGTTAAGTACTGAACTTTCACAGAAAGTTTTCTTCAAGCTTCATTTCTTTCTTGTTTTTTCTATAGATACATTATTGCCTTTAAATGTGTTGCTGGGTTTGCTTTTCTGTTTTATACAGTGAATAAACATTTTACATGCATTTTAAATTAGAAGCTGTCAACTTTGAACTTACACAGATTTTTCTTGAAAGCTGTTAACGGTTGTGGGAGTTTATAAAGAGTTTACAGTGTGATACTTGTTTTTATTGAAAGCAATACCTCCCCAAATCAGATTTCTGTCTCTTAACTGTCTGTACGCTTGGTCTCTCAGTCTTGCGTAAAAGAGAACCACTAACGTAATGGCTAGTTTTATTTATTTTTATGTTTTGCTACAGATTGATTTTCCAATCAGAATCAGAGAGAATATTAATTCAAACAAACAGATATATATTGATCGAATTAGGCCCATGAAACCAGACAGACTGTTTGGTAATTCATTTTTGTTAGAAATACCGTATGAAATTCAATCTCTGTGTCTTTTTAAAACCTTGTTTATTATCATTTGCATGCCTGTAAGGTTATTGGAAAATGTATTAGTCTGTAGTATTGATCTAATTAACTCATTTTCTATTTGCAGAAAGCAGAGTAAACTCAACGGCAGTTGGGGTTCTTGTTGGCTTTGGAATCCTGTTCATTCTATTCACCATAGGCATTGTACAATTCTGCTGCAAGTACAAATGTAAAACGTGTAAAAAATGCTGCAAGAAAAAAGGTGAGATAACAAATCATACATTCTCTAGTCTCCTTTTGGTCATGAAGAATATAGCTTCTGTTTTCTTTGTTATGTTTTTGACTTATCTAGAGCATCTCTGCTGCTTCCCCAATTAAAAAACATACATTTAGTCAAGTCTAACAGTCATTATAAGTCATTATAATAACCACTGACTGTGAGTAAAAAGGGCATTGAATTCATAACACATATCAACTTTTTCTGTGTGCATCACAAATTCTGTTTGTAGCAACGACAAAAACAGCACTGTGCAAAAGCCTTGAGCCAATTCTAATTTCTTTATATTTTGCTTCCAAAGAGCCGGAATTTCTTGTAAATGTTTAAAGTTGTCTTCAGGGATAATTCCCCAGGCTTTCTGAAAAATTTTCAAAGTTTTTCTTTGGACAATGCCTGCTTTTTAGCTCCAGTCCTTGTACCTGCCCATTTTCAGATTATTTTTTGTTTTGTTTGTTAAACCTCTTCAAACTGACCACTGAGTCATTCAAGCATAAAAAAGGTAACTAACTCAAGGGATGAGCCAATGTTGTCTCTAGACATAGCATAAATTTAGAATCTGAAAGTCACGTCCTTAAGAGAGATGCATCTGGCTCTTCAGCTGATCGATTTACTCTTCACTGAAGTTTAATCAGAAATGGTGTCAGTGGAAAGGTGGCTTTTAAGTAGCCATTCTTAAGGAAGCGAAACAGGGAGAAAAGGTTTAGGTATGTGGGATTGAAGATGAGTGGCAACAAGTTTTATGAAAAGATGAACTTTCCAAATATGACATTTTCAGTTCTATTCATTGTCAGTACATATAGGAAGTCAAGAGAGAGGTATTACACTGAGTGTCTACAATCATCTGTAAAACAGGGCGAAGGTTCTGTCTTGGTTTGGGGCAGCAGTCGTGACAGGGATCTTGTTAAAATTGATGGAATCACAAATGCAGAAAAGTATAGTGAAATTTTGATACACCATGTAAAAAGCATGTGATTGGCTTCCAAGAAAAAAAGTAGAGCTTTGAAAGTCCTTGAAGAGCTTACTGAATACTTTAAACAAAATCTTGCTCAAAAGAAGTTAGGCTATGTTGAAGAATAAAACCAGTCAAACCAAATGTTAACTTTCAAGTTGTTGTTGTACAAACTCTATTCTTGCCCTGTATACTGTATATTAGATTCAGTAAATTGCTGCATATAGTTCCTTTTTTTCTAACAATAAATAATGAAATAATGAGTTCCTCAAGTCATTTCCACAAAACTGGAATGGACCTGCTTATTTTTCAGAAACACCTATTTCAACATACACAAAAAATAAAAATAAAAGAAACTATCCATATGGTTAAATAATTTGACTGAAACAACTCTCTAAATATCTTTCTGAAACTGTCATATGTGAGGTTAAATGGTTGACTGCATCACTGCCCAGCAGTAATACTACAGCATGATAAATCCACCACGCTATTGTGCTTTAGAAACCTTACTAATTATGTCTCCTTTTATTCTATAGAGCCATCAGTGAAAGACAAAGTGCTCACGTAAGTAGATTTTTTCAACAGTGACCTTTCAGTGTAGACCTTTCACATTCATTTTAGAAGTTTTATTTCCTCCTTTGCTTCATGATCACATGGGTGTTTTTGATTTTATGCTTCACAGCAAAGTCGGCCTGAAGAAGTCTCCCCCTCCCTTCTCCATTAGCAAAAGCATAAAATAACATCTTGTCTGTTTTGATCATCACCCTGACGGAAGGCATTCAAACGTTTGCCACTTTCCTAGACACCGCCTACCTTTTTTCAACACGTATGGGTCTGTTCCTGCTTGTTATTTGCTGCTTTATGTTGGTGTAAAAACCTGAGGAAAACCCAGACTGAGGTGTTTGTTTACCATGTTACTTTTTGATTTCTTTTGATTATATTTGTATCATGCAGCAACTTTATTCTGTAGTCATGTTTAAGAAAATGCCAACTTTTTCTTGAAACAGAGGTGTTGCATTTTTTTTCTGTATATGCAGAACTATGTTGCTGTTAATATCATGTGATTTTAAAAATATAAAATTATGCATGTAAATAAATATTTCCGTCCAATTTCGCATTGGCTGTTTTGTTATGTGTCATGAGAAACTGACAAGATGTTGTGGTGTCCCGTGATACAGATTTGAGTATGCACACACACATGGGCATACGCGCACACACAGGAGATTTTTTTTTTTTTTTTTTGCATTGAAGGCAGAATATCAACAGCTCAACCACAGCAACAAGGCAGTTTTCTGGTAAGCTGCAGGTGACTTCCCTCCTAATGCACAAAGTTGGTTCCTTTCTGATACTTGTGATAGTTGGTAAAGTCCTTATAGTCTCATTATTTTATTTCCCATAATGAAACCGAACCTTGTCTAACTCATGTAATGAAAAAACAATGACCTCTCTGAGGTGGGGTGAATAAATGTCATCTTTTGAATTCAGTGAAAATGACTCATATCTTACAGAAGACAAAAGTTTTTCACAACCGAAATTGTTTTAGATGGTTTTTCACTCAAACTGTTAAAACAAACCTTCATATCTGTACTGCAATACAGTTACATTCTCTACTAAAGCTCTAAAATAGAGTATTAACTTTTCAGTGCCCAAAATATTTAACTGACTGCACATAAATTTGCATTAACTCATGTGAAGATATTTGCAGTCACTGATCATTGGATATGCATGGATTACTGAACTGACAAAAATTAGTTATGAAACCTCGGGGCAATGCTTAAACCTTTTGGTTTTAGACAGTGAGGTCTTATATCTTATCTAACATCACACAGATATTTTTTTTAAGACAGAGATGTTTCATGTAGTTTAACAAGTCTCAAAAAATGAGTCAGCAAAGGGTAAATATAAGATTACATGCAAAACTGTGTTTTCTAATAGTAATTCTGAAACAGTTCCAATACTCTGGGTAACAAAGTTGAAATAAACCAGACAATGGGACCACAGGGCAAAAATCTAGTCTGTGTAGCTAATAGACCTTAGATTCCTATGATTTTGGTTCATTGCTATGCAGATGATACCCAGCTTTACTTATCCATGAAGCCAGCTGACACACACCAATTAGTTAAACTGCAGTAGTGTCAGTAGTGTGCATTAGTCTGATCGAGCACATGTAGAAAACATGCATCTGTAAGTTTGCTGCTGCTTTATTTAAGGTTTATCATTTTAATATTTATTGTTTTTATTGGTAAATATTACCAGAAAATAGGTAAACAAGAGTTGTTCTTTTTTACTTGGCTTCAGAGTTAGATTTGCTGTTGTTTTATTGCAGGAATATTAAATTATCAGTACTGAACAGTCGTATTGTTAAGGATTTAGTATCTGGAGCCATTTTCTATATTTGGACAGTAGTTTATTGACTCAGTGATTCAAATGACAGTGTTTTATTATTAAAAGGAGAACAGTTTCATATTTTTGTTATTTCAGTGTGAATTAAGCTGGCGATCATGTGAGGAAGGCTTTTAATTTTTTTCTAGATCTGATTGACTGAAAAATAAAAGATGAAAACTGAGACTCTTCTTTTAACGTGTTTTATTTCTGTGATGTCAGTCTTCGCTGGGAACATAAAATAAAGCATAAGCTGCACTATAGTTCTTGTGATACCGGCCATAACTTGTATATGCATGGGCTCTGTGCTGTAAGTACAGTAACTTCTCAACAGAGAAGGATTTAATCTAGCAATAATAGGAAAAACAAGGTGACATGTTCCCCATTGTTAACTAATGTGTGTGTAGGCATATTTTGAAATCATACAGAGGACAAAACCCAGTTTTGGAAGTTTTGTGTTGCATTTTAATTGTCTCAAAATTTGCCAAGTATTTTTCCAGTTTTGGTAATTGAACATGAGGGGAACCTGGAGTTCCCCTCATGTTCAATTACCAACCTGGAGAATGCATAGACATTCAAAAAAAGTAAGGGAAAAGTAGGAGCTCAACAAGAAACTTTTACCACAGGGATTCCCAACATGATAACCTTCTATAACAATCATCAGTATATATGTAAAAATATTATGATAAGTTGCATTATACTGTCTTACTTTCCTGTATGCAGTTTATACCGCATACAGGATAAACTGCATATCACAGGATTTCCCTAATGCTGTGTTTGGCATATGAAAATCTACCCATATTGACAATATTCAGTCTCTTCTCGGGAGTTTTTAGAAATGGGGTAAAGTCAGACAGAGGAAGTGTTTGTCTCTCAGTTTAGAAGCTTCAAAACCACTGACCTGGTTCCTGTACATAATTTGCATATGGAGATCCCTAGTAGCCTACAGATTGTCTTATGCAATGGTTCTTTAAGGAAGGTGTCATTTTGTTGTCTCAGGGTTTTCCTGGGTTTTCTTTAGTCATGGTTTCTGAAAACAGCATGTCATCTGTCAACTGGTTTCACTGACTTGTGAGTGTCTAAAAATAATATTCGCTTAGATCTAAATTAGATAAAAAGTTTGCTGTTCACCAAAATACTTTGCAATGCCAGAACTCTAAAATCCACATAAAGTTGCAGGTGGCTGGATCATCCATAAGACTTAAATTCAAGTGACAGAAGTTTGACTTTTTAAATTAGTTTAATTATTCTCTTCCAAAATATTTTCACGTTCCACTTTCACACACTGGTTTGTTTTCTTTTCACTCACTGTTTAGCTGGGTTTAAGCATGAAAACTATCATTTTTGGTTCAGATAACCAAGATTTTTTGGGCGAGGGGGGGTTTGGTACTATAGCTACATGGTTAGGCTTAGAAAAGCTGTTTGTGTTAAACTCTTTTAACTAAAAGAACCATGTTAGAAGGTTTTTTTTTCTTTAATTTGTGGCTGAGAATGCATTGTTTTTAGGAATCTTGGCAACGTATGAAATTTACAGACTAGTCCAAGGATATGGTTTTAATCATGAGTAGCACATGTATCCGCAAAGACATAAAATAAATAGACTAATAAATAGATTTAACAAAGAAGTAGCTAAAGAAAAGGCTGGTCTTATGAGCACAAACATGAAAATATTTTGCGATGTAAGAAAACATGAAAGAGAATCAGACACAAAATGCTCTTTATATTAAAGTTTGCTTGTTAAGTAAGGTCACACCACTTGTTATTGTAAAAAGTTTGTGGATTGATTAAGTATCACGAAACTCTGTGAATTAAAGACACTGCTGAGAAATAAGAACTCTCTCACGTGGGCAACTGCAATAAAGTTGTTGGCGGCGATGAAATCACAAAATGTCCAAGAGCATGTAACTGTCAAGCCGTTTCTCTTCAATGCTCCCCACACAGTTTCACTTCCAGCAGACAACACATTAGTCAGTTGTAAATAGACACAGTGAAACAGGGTTAAAAAGGGCGTTTCTTAGAATCTTCTCAGTCTTCATAATCTCCCAAGACTTCTTCCAACAGTTACCAGTCAGCAGCTGTGTAATCTAACCTCTGTTTCCTTCCTACAGTATGTTCAGTAACTGCCTGTTAATCACTCGGTTTTATCCCCAAGTTTTCCGCACGTTTTTTTTCAGTTTCTGGTACTGGAGCATTTTATCTCACTCTAGTGCTTCTGTTTCATTAAGTGTAGAAAATGTGAGTTTATTGCTCCAGTATTCCACTGTCACATGCTGTGGCAGGATTTCTTTTCTTTTTCTTTTTAAATAAAAAGTGTTTTGTCACATCTCACAGTTTATCAGTCAATTTTCAGCTGTACATCGCAGAGAGAAAGGGACACATTGTTCATATTGAAGTCCTGCCCACACTTCACTAAGGGCACTGGGGACAGAGAGGTCAGCAGAGGAAAATCCCTCAATGGAAAGAAATTTGATTCTAAGTCATCCATCATGTGTGTGTCAGTTTGTTTCTCTCTAGAGTAACCTGGAAATTTAACATCTCCTTTGTAAGAGTCTATTAAATCAGATTTGCCTACAAGTAGTCCATTTTCAATAGACACTTTTCTATATTGTTTGATGACTTTGGTTCCATCGTAGCCTTGCTGATGACACCAAATGCACTGACCAGCTCCTGAACAGATACACGACTGAGGCCCAGCTCTGTAGCCCGTGACCACCTCGGCCAAAACCAAGTCTGGAAGTATCTGTTTAAATGTGTCCTCGTCATCAGGAGCTTGCATCTGCACATTTGAAGGACTCTGGCTGCGATAGTTACCTCCAGCAGCAGACTCTTTTAGAGGCCCACTGTCCTGCCCATCCAGGTTCATGCAAGAAATCATCTGGCAGCCCATACCCACCCCACTGTCCTCTCTTTTCTGAATGGAATCAGCCCTCTCATTCTCAAGTGGGTAATCTGTTTGACTGCTAGTTGTGCTTTCAGGTCCTCCCATGCTTCCACAGCCACTGTCATCTTGTCTCATTGGTGCATTCTCTTCATTGTTTGAGTTAGACTCCATACTGAGCCCACTATCCATGCTGGTCCTCCTCTCCTCCTCTTCATTGTCCTCTGTTACTGTAAGATGACTGATTGAGTCTTTCACACCATCTTTCATGTCTTTTTTGTATGGTGACAGGAACCATCCTTTGTCTGTAACCACCTCCACAGTCCCATCTTCAACATAGAGTGGAAGCCAGCCACTAGCAGGGGATTTCTAAGGTGAGTCAAAGAAAAAAGAAAATTAGGTTTGGCTTATGAACCATAGGATTAGTATAGACTGTAAGATCTCTTTTCAAACAACTTGTTTCTGTTTTCCAAGTATTTGACACTACAAGTGTGCATTGTCACAGTTGTCTATAGTTTACTGTACTTACCAGTGCAGCAGGTGTTTTCTCTGGACGTTTCAGGTAACACAGCAGGATGACTGCCACGAATGCAATGGCTGCCAGCACACCCAAAACTGTTAGGGATGATACGGCAATAATGTACCATTCTGAAAAGAGCAAAAGCACCAAAGAATTTAACAAATGTGAGTGTCTTGCTGAAAGAAACAAGGCTATAGCTGAGCTTTTATCATACTAACAATGATACTTCATTAAGCTCAGTCCTGTGAGGTAAATATGAATCTACCACATGCAGTGGACGATAGATGTTTTATTAAGATTTTTTTAATGTTGAAAAATTTTCAAATGTTTGGCATTTGGCTTCCATTCCAGTTTTCAGGCCCTGTATAAAATGTGTTTTATAGTAGAATTAATAATCTAATCTAATTAATAATAATATTTAATAATCTTCTTAAAAAATCTACCATTTTTTTTCTTTACCTTGCTCTGGCAATAGCAGACACTGTTTTTCAGAGACACTGCTGGTGGGGAGATTTCCATTGCTCTCTAACTTGACGCTGACACAGTACTCTTTACCCCAATGGAGAGAAGTGAAAGTAGTCTTCTGATCCTTTTCCGTGTCATCCTTCAAGTATGCTGTGGTATTCTGCAGGGCAAGAACACAGTTAGTTGTTGTTTTTTTCTTTAAATAATCTGTAAATAATAAAAGTAAGGGCAATTCATCATTATATTTTTCGGGCTTAAATTATGATGTTGTTGGAAAGGTATAAAAACCTTATTCCTTTAACCTAATCTTAACCTACCTTATTATCTTGTCCTTTCTCCTCCAGGTAGATGGTGTAAATTAAACCGTAAGGAAAAATCTTCTTCAGAATGGGTTTTGGGTGAACAGAAACAGTTAGAGTGCTGGATGTAGCCCACAGTGTGAAGGAGGGAGGTTGCAGTTTGCCTATGAACAGAGAAAGGAAAGAAAATAATCTTATTATGTGTCTGAATTATTAATTACAGCATTTTAATCTAAAAATAACACAAATTGAAAATCAGTGCTTACTTTCATTCAGGAGAAATTTCTTACGAACCCAAATAGACCCGTCATGCCCTGCTACCAGCTGAACTCTGACCTTGTAGCCAGAATTAACATCAGTTATAAAGCTGTTAAGGCTGCAGTAGGTATAATTGATCGCTGTGCAACTTGCCACCATGGCCCAGTCATCTTGGTTCCTAAGGACAGAAAACAGTCACTAAAATAAAAATGTGAACTTAAAAAAAGTTTTAGTAACTCTTAGTTGAAAAATAATTAGCATCATATGCTTGAAAAAAAAAACTGAAGGTAAAAACAAAATTAAGTCATAGAGAATAAAAACAATAGAAAGTGTTGGAGAATTTTAATAAAAAAAATAATGATAAGGAAGTTCAGAGATCCACATATTGTAAGTCTGTGAAAGCATTCTTACTTATATGTAAGTTAAACTTACTTTGCCATTTCCACATTATAGTGGTAGTTTGAAGGTGCATCCTTGGGTGTGTCCCAATGTACTATTACCTCCCCGTCCAAAATTTTCACCATCAGGTTGGCAGGGCCAGGAATGCCCTCTGCTCCTGATATAGAAAAAATAATGTAAGTTAAAAAAAAAAAAAAAAATGCATATTTTTCCAAATATGAATTCCTGTATATGGTGAATAAGCTATAAAGTCAATGGTAATGTAAAACCCTGTTCACATATCCCGAAAGTGTTACTGCCAGATGTTTTTTGTGTGAAACTTGTGGTCAAGAAAAGTAGAAAAAGCTGACAAGCTGTGATTTATGGGATCTCCAACTAAGTGACACTATGGGGTTTTTTGTAAAGGGAACGAAATTTCCACTCTACCTGTTGAGCAAATTTACTGGTATGACTGTATGAGGCTTTGTATGATAATGGAAATAATACAAATATCATAAATGATCATGAAGGAAAATATAGTACCTTCTAAATACTTTTTAAATCATTATTGGTAAAATGATCAACTGTGAGTTTTTTCTGTAATAATAATAATAGTGTATACTTTATTGATCCCCGTGGGGAAATTCCTCTCTGCGTTTAACCCATTCACTCAGTGAAGCAGTGGGCAGCCACCAGTGCAGTGCCCGGGGAGCAGTACCTTGCTCAGGGGTACCTCAGGGTAGCCGTTCAGTGGATTCGAACCCCCGACCTTCCGATCATGGGGCAACCGCTTTTACCTACTGAGCTA
>VUQG01003365.1:0-12044 GCA_015106755.1 Etia nguti
CACTGGAGCTCTGCCAAGGAGGGAAGACCTACAGAGCAAGGCTTCCCCTGGCTGGCTGCCAAAACTCCATTAACAGGCAGAGGAGGAATGGAGTGTGGAAGTGGGATAAGGAGGAGCTGACGAGCAAGGAAAAACAGAAGAAAAATTAGAAGAGGTGAGGCCAAGTGAGAGGGAAAAATTATTTACTGGAAAAATAAAGTAGAAGTAGAATAAACTTCTATGTGTTTGTGTATGTCTGAGCTTATAGGATTAGAAGGATAATGGGGCTAATTACTTTAATCTGATTAGTTTAAAATCAGTTCCTGGTTTCCATTTATCATAATTTATCACAATATATAATTAACTTTTATCATTTCGATCTTGTGTAAATTTTATTTAAAAGCTTGCCAGAGGGAGAAAATCTGAAAACTCACATCTTTTATGAACTAAACTGTTCTTTCGGTCATGTTGACTAAAAGTGGATAAACAAAACAAACGTATTCACTGTGTGAATATGTTTCCAACCAGGCACCATTGTTAGTGTGGACGTGACAGTTAAATGGAGCTGAATTGCTAAAAGTGTATCTCTGGCTACAAAACCTTGACAGAACTACAACACAAATAAGAGGAGTTGAGCATGATACACTTTAAAACTGAGATTTTGAGAGACTATATGGGACAAACAAGAATAACTGAAGATAGATCTTTGTCAGGATCACGTGTTGTTTGCCTGGTCATGCTTCTCCTTGTCCTTTGCCCGTCTGGTCTCTTATCAGAGAGCGGCTAAGCTTGTCAGCTGGCTACAGATGACCATGTGATGACCCCTAAAACCTCCAATCAAATCATGTATGGCTGTATTTGCCCCAGGACCACAGTCAGCTGGGTAAGCTCATCTTCCATTTATGAATCCCCTTAAAACAGCTGAGCTCAAGTGAATGGAAAGGCTATCACCAGGACACCTCAGGTTATGGTCTTATCAACAGATCATAGATCACTAAAAAAAAAACAGAACAATATTGTCTTTTATACTTGGGTCTATCATTTTTCGGCTGCTCTGAAGCATATAGCTGTAAAGGAAAACACTCAAGGTATGTCCCTCACTAAAGAGCACATTCAGTCTGGAGTCGTTTTCTGTCAAGGTGACCTGAACATGATTAGTTTTATTAATAGAAAAGATCCTTTTAGCAAAAATGTAATGATGACATGTTTGATCTGGAGTCCCTCCAAAGGGTTCCGCTAGAATATTTTCAGTAGGATCAAAACATTAGCTCAATTAACACCAATTATATTCCCTAGACAAATATGTTCTGCCAAGAACTACTCATGTGTATCCAATGTAGTGAATGTAGCCACGATGACATCAGGATTCATGTCAAACAAGGCAATCATACCCCTAACTATAAGCCTTATTGAACCCAAACGGGCGATTTACACAGGTTTTTTGGATGATATCATGCACACGTTGTTTAAGAGTTGTCTGCCATAGTGGTTAGGTTACTTCTGACAATGAGCAATCAAAAGGAGATTCTCACCATCTAGCGATTAGTGCATGTCGGAAGTCATTGGGACCAGCCTCTAGGCCTCTGTGAATGAGGTCTCATTGACCTAACCCTAGTTAGCATCATGTGGTTAGTGGTCATGTGATTGCAAAACCTCAATCAAGAAAACTTTTACTTTCTTACAGCTGACACCAGGACTCTATGAGGACTGACTCACTTGTGGCCATTTGAGGAACTGCAACTGTGGGACTTCGTTTTCACAGGAAATACACAGCTGACTATGAGAATGTTTTTATTTTATCATTGTTTGTGTCCTTTTTGTTTGTTTTTTTCTTTAAATGCATGTTTAGTGATTCGGTCATGGAGCAGGCATTGGTGCACAGAATTTATATGGATTTACTAAATTAAAGCCTCAGTGTTGGGCAGTTGTTTTGCAGACGCAATAATCTACCTTGGGTAACAGTAATGTAATAAAATGAAATGTAATATCTAACACGTCCAAACTGTGTGTTTAAACACAAGTGAACTGAAACTAGTACAGCAAACAGTCTAGAGGACAAGCAGATTCTGCAGGGGCAACAGAGGCTATTTTAGTCAATGCTATTTTAGTCCATGATTTGGACTAAATCCCCCTTCTAAAACCACAGGACCAATGAAGAAAACAGATAATAAGCTCAACTAATCATTACAAGACAACACACAACAAATCACAGCTATGTCTGGATCCACAATCAAACTTTTCAAAGAAAAATGCCACATTTTAAATAAAGTTTAACCCTCTTAAGATCAGATGTGGAGGACACCACCAGTGATTCCTCATGATGTCATAATCCATTGTTTACTGGTGGCTGTCAGAGTAGCTTCCTTTGAACGAGGACTGGAGCACAATAGCTTTATTGCAAGGTGTCCCATTCTGTTAAGTGAGAAAAGGATGACCAGATGCTCTTGGAAAAGTAGATTTCCGATAGGTATCTCCTAACTACCAGAATGAGCCCTTTCTTTGAAAGCTTGTGCATTTTGTTGTTTTTTTCCCCATTTGACAAATGCCATAACCAGAGCCATCAGTGGTATTTGGGTGCCTCTCCTCGACTCACACAACTGGAAAATATTGCCTCTCTTACAGGAAACAGCTCCCGAGGACATTGATCAATGTAAATGGTATAACTGGAAGAAGCATAAGGAAACATTTGTTCTAGCTGTCACCCCAGATACAGTATATGCTTATCACAGTGTTATGCAGCAAAATACAAGCTCTTTGGAGGTGTTTAACGTATACGCTGTTCTCCCACCATCCCTATAAACCCGGGTGTCACTGAGCTTGCCTTGCAGGTTCCCAAGGGTATTTATATTTTATCAGCCGTTTAAGTATAATGTCTTGGTCATAAACTGTAACGTTGCTTTTATCAACTCCATACCTCATGCGATTTAGGTGTTGTTGACTATAAATAAAAATGAGGCTCACCCATTTTCCCACTTCTTTTAAAAAAAAAGAAAAAAAAAGACAAACAGGACAATAAGTGTTTTCCTTTCATTGGTCCCCTGAACAGTACTCATGCAATACAAGCCTTAACCACTCTTTCTCTGTGGTTGTGTTTGTATGCGAATGGATTTGAAGCTCCGGTTTATTTGATGCTGTTAATCTGCACTGACAGAGTGCAAAACAGAATTTGACCCATGTAATGTCCTTTTTAATCAGAGGTAATTGACACAGATAGCCCTTCAGCATATCTGCATATGCCCTTGTCAACCAAACATGAAGCTTGCAGTTCGGCTCCTGTGTGCCCCCATGTTTCCCTCCAATTGCACCTCCGTTGTGAAAGAGTTATATAGAAAGAAATGTTTCATTTGGGAATAACATGAGTAAAACTAACCCTGTAAATATTATAGAAATCCTGCAGAAATGCTCTCTAAACATCTTCTGTTGCATATTAAACTGTGTACTGTTCTCTTAAAGCTCCCTTTTTGGTTAGGCCTGCACAGTTATGTGAGAACTTTGTGCCACTGGATGGTTCAATTAATATACAGTAACCAGTTTCCTTTTACCCTCCAATCTCCTCCCTCCCCTGCTGAGGGGAAAAATGTGTCTCATTCCAATTTAATGCATGGCCAATTCCCACCTCGACAGAGCAGTAATTAAAATCTGAACGCAAAGCCCCATTCATCAGTGGAGATGACAGAGAGAAGAGAGGTGGGGGACCGAGGGCTCTGTGCTGTACCCTTGAATTTAGGAGTCCAAACTAGCTCGGGAAGAGTAGAGAAGTGAGCAGGAAGGAGCTGAGGCTGATTTCTCCAGACATGTGATTCATGTTGTTTTCAGTTCTGTACTCGTTCCTGAAACACCACATGCCCAAAGTGTGTTTGTGTGTGAAAATGAATTTGTGCACACACATACACATGTTATATTCCTCTGTGTAATTGGAGCTCTGCTTATGCTTCATCCTCCAGTACCTGCAGTGTTGTCGTCTTGTTAGCGTAGCACCCAGGAGTTTAAAGCCCCGCCCATCATTTCAGTAATTTCTCCCCTTCCTTATTATGGATCCCCCACCTTTTGCACCCCATGGCAGATTTTCTGTTTTGACAGAAGCCCTGCTGTGCCTGCTTTATACACACACACGCAGACACATACAAACACTCAGAGCACAAACACTGCATGACCGTGACCCTCAGGGAGACCTGTGCATATCCACAATGTCCTACAGGGGTGTGGGGACACCAGTGTGTGTGTGTCATTGTTTGCTGTCTATGATTGCGCGTGTCGCCACCCAGCAGCTGTTTGCATGTTTTATCCTGCTGTCTATCTGCTCAAGGTTGGGGCCAGCTCTGGCGCCTTGGTGACATCACAAACCTTTTTTAAAAAAAGAAAAGAAACTGCACAACAAAAATCTACTGTAGTAGATTTTTCCATCATTTTTAATAAGATATGAAAAATCAAAGAGGACTCTATTCAACAGGAATTAAATTATGGGGAAAAATGTGCGCTGCAGCATTTTAATCCACACAAAAGTTTCCTGAAGAAAGATTTTAGATGCAGCCATGCAGTGTCTTCAGTCCCAGTGGTGGTGGCATATGTCCAAGGCTTTTACGCCACCCTTTCTCCCCCCTTCTCTCTGTCTGCTCCTTTTCTCTCTATCCTGCAGTGGACTGCACTTGAGCTTGAATGGTCAGAGCGGGATAGGCAGCTGCCTGGTCCCTGTGCACCAGAGAGAGAAGGACAGGAGGGGAGAAGGGGGTGCACAGATTTTAATGAGATGCACAGTGTCAATGGCCACTCTCTCTGAAGAGGGCAAGAAGAAAAGGGTGCTCTCTTTTTCTCTCCACTCCCCTCTCCTCTGTGCCCCTTCCTTCCCTCTCTCTGTATCTCCTGCCCTCCTCCCCAGCTGGCGAGGGGCTTTGTTAGGCGCCAGATGATACCCCAGATGCCCCAGCCCAGCCGCCCCTTTTTAGCTACATTCACCAGCCTCCCCTCAGGTCAGAGGTCACCACCGGGCATCTGAATGGGTCTCCGTGGCAACAGTGGCCATGGTGGTTGAGAGAGTGGCAGAGGCTTTTTGTTGTTGACTGGTTATGGACAGTGCTGAATTAATCTGATCCAGGCTCTATGGGGAAAACTGAAATATGATTTGGGGCAAGAAAAAACAAACAAACAAAAAAAGTCATTGTTTTGTTGCAAAGCCATCTTTATTCTTATCTAACGTGGAAATTTGTTTAGGTCGTAGCAGTTAAGCGGAAAAGGAGAGTAAGCTGACAGAGACAGAGTGTTTTGGAGAAGCCTTGCACATTTCATACCCAGCACCTAGCTTGTTGGGATGTACTAGAGTTTATAGGCTGATGTTCCTATATACTGGTCCTACTCTAGCCCTCTGCTGGGTAAATATACAATTGCATGATCCAGCTGCCCCAAGGCAACTAATAAAATGTAAAATGGGGCAATTAAAACCTAATTTTAATGACTGAAGAAATGCTGATTAATTCTGTTTTTACAGCCATGAAAGTTGTTTTTTTTCATTAGAGAGATCTGAACAAAAAGAGTGACAACAGGTTATTAAAAATAGTGCAATTTTAACAAAAGTATTTTAAAAACGCATGATTAAGTAACTACATGAAAAGCAAGAAGGGCGTATAATGTAACTTCTAGCTGGGACTGGAAATTCTTACAGATACTTGTGTGTGTGTGGTTTTTGTTTGTTTTTAAACAAACCATACCATGACAGAAATTGCACAGAAATTAATTTTTATGAGAAGAAAAGCTTCTAATAGGAGTTTTGCTTGTTTTGTGTTTTTTTGTTTTAACAGTCGGAGGGAAGTTTACATCCTGAGTACAGACCTCAAAAAGAAGACAAACCTTTATATACCACAGATTTTTTTTTTTGTTTTACTTTCTTAAAGAAATGATTTAATCTGATTTAAAACTTTTACAGATAAAATGTGCCAGCTTAACTCTGCTAGTTATGCTGCAGTTCTTCACCTACCCTCTGTCGGTCACGCTGTCCAAACAGATCAAAGGTCAGATGATAAGGAGTGGGTGAACACTGGTTTCCATTCAGCAGCCCAACAAATAGCGTTTAACACGTGGGCATCGAGGGAGAAAAAGAAGCTTTGGCTCCAATGTGTGTCCTGACAGGCGTCTAGGTAGAGGAACTTTTCCAGCCACTGATTTGTTATGCAAATACAGCATTTTCTACTAAATACAGTGGAATATACAATTGTGATGGATTTAGTCTGACTGTGCGTGCTGGATGTGTGTGCATACACATGTATGTTTGTGTAAATGTTTGTTACCCACAGGGAAACAGTGACTCTGTGCTTTTCTTTAGTCATCACAACATTAGATAACAAAACTGATCAGCGTCGGCAGCGCAGAAGAGAGGCTGCCCCTGCAAAATGCAACCTCATAAAAAAATGTGACCAATTACAAGGATTTTTTTTCCCTTCTGATAGTTTACTTAGCTGACAGTTTTATTAGAAAGCTTAAGCTGATAAGGCAGCCAAACACAAAAGTCTTTGCAATGAATGTTATCTTCAGGAGGGCTTTATAAATCAGTTCAGTTTTTTAAGAATGGCATTAGATAAACTGTAATTGTAGTTTGTAGTGTTTTTAGGGAGCTGTTCACTATTTTTCAAATTATGCGTAATTATCAGTTCTTATATACTGCTGTATATGCAAGTGTAGGCCTGTGCAATCTAAAGATGGATTGGGAGGTTTGATATTAGCTTATTCATTGTAAACGGTGAAATTAGTGACTTAATATATATGCAAATTACAACATGTGCTTTTAATAGACCAGCTATCCATCATTGGGGAATTTTAAACGGAAGACCTGCTTGCTGTCCTTTTAAACACCCATAATCTGAGCTAAGCCATGCTAACATCAGGGTTCAATGCATTTTGAAGTTTCACACAGAGATAATTATGAAAGCAGTTTTTCTCACCCTAGATAGACGGGAATAATATTGAAGTTTCTGACTAAACTCAGTGGCTTTCATCAGTTTCTATTTCTTCTATTTCTTTAGTAATAATTTGGTCTCAAGGTCTCAAACGTGAAGTAGGTAATATGATCCAGTAATCCACTCGAAGCTACAATGAAGGGCAGATACTATAGTACTTATTGGAAATTTCAAGGATAAAAAAAAATAAGTAATAATAAAAATGTAAGGAAACGTGACTTTAATGTGGCACTGGTTCCACTCTCCCATGAAAAAAATAAATCAGCACTGCTATTCACCACCCTGCAGCCACTATTCCTGATTAGCTCCAGCTTCTCATTAAAAGGCCTAACTGTCTGCTCTGGGCATTTGGACAAATAGCCCTTTCTACTCAACTTCACTCCTCACATCTGTGATGGCTGGAACAATTCAGAGAAGAGTTAAATACTGCAGACCACATGGCTGGCATGCAGGGCCGCTGACGTTCAGGAGGCATGAATGTGTCACAAGGAAGCCTTCAGAGAGACACAGAGCCACATCATCTGTCTGTTTAGAGACAGACAAAAGAAAAGAAAATGAGATTTCTCTGTTAACACACCACAGGGTGTTCACCAGTTAGAGGGTCATCCAGAAAACTACAATTTCTAACATGTGCTGACATTCTTATAACAGCCACTCCACCACAACTAGCTACCTAATGGCATTTAGCATCCACAGACTAACACATTAACTCAACTGCACTTCATACTGTCAGCATCAAAATAAATCAAGTGTGAAATCCTTATCTAATGCTCAATGCATCATTCTCTTTTTTGTGATTTTCCCCAATTTCTGACATAAAATAAACAAAAGCATTATTTGAATGAAAGACAGGTTGTGAGAAACAGACGTGTGCCAGTGCTGGTGTCATTTAGACACACGCACTGAGTAATAGATGGACATTATGATGGCTCTTAGGTGCAAAACGCAACAATATAACACCAAATAAAACACAAAACAAAAAGCTAAAGACAACTTTTCACTAACTTTTCTAAAGGGTCATTGAACATTTTGAAATCTTGTCTTTTCTGATTTGCATTTTGTGTTTGTTTGTTTTTTTTTTCCCTCTCTCTTATTGTGTTTTCTATAATAATGTGTTAGGGCCACCATAAATGTGAAAAAATAAATAAATGAAAATAAGCAAATGAACTTATAGACCACTAATGTTGTGTTTATATATATACTACAAAGATCCTGAATTTGAATCTCTTGTGTTGAATCACTATACCTGTATGGCCAAGGTGTGTTGCAGTGATGCAGCAACATCAAAACTACATCAGTGTGTTCCCCTCCCGTCAGTCAGTACACAACAAAATTTTAACCAAACAGAGTGTCAAGAGTACACCGACATGAAACAAACAGCACCTTTTTTCCCCACATTTAAATATGTAGACATTTGATGAAAACCACTGCAAAAAAAGAAGAAGAAAAGCTAAGCGAGTATGCTGTCATGGGATCTTTGCTACACTCACTCACTCCATCTGACTGGTTGGCCTCCAGCGTGTGCTGACCCTGTTGGTTCGGCTCTATCACTCCCGTCTGGTGATGCAACCAGCAGCCCACTCCAAATGCACTCTAAGCTGCAGTATATAAAAGCCGCCTGTTTAAAAGTTGAATAAATGAATAAACCACACAGGCAGACTTGGCTGAAGCTTCATTTCTAAACAGAAAATTGAGATTTTTTTTTTCCAACTTCATCTTTTATTAGCTGTTAAACTATTGTTCTTGACGTATTGTTCTTGGCGTATTGTTCTTGGCTGTAGCTCAGGTGGTAGAGCAGGTCATCTACTGATCGGAAGGTTGGTGGTTCGATTCCTGGCTTCCCCTAGTCTGCATGCCAAATATCCTTGGGCAAGATACTAACCCCAAATTGCTCTCCGATGCATCCATCGGAGTATGAATGTGTGTGAATGTACATTAGTTTGCACTTGAGTTTAGAAGTGCTTGTATGAGTGGGTGTGAATGGGTGAATGCACAAGTTGTGTAAAGCGCTTTGAGTGCTCAGAAGAGTAGAAAAGCGCTATATAAGAACCAGTCCATTTTTTTTTTTTTTACGTATGTGTCCGATTATTCACCTCATTTTTTTTTAAATCCAAATGCCCGAATCTGAAGTAAAACCTTCTAGTTTGAAATATCTTTTGGGCTTGTCTGTGTTTATTATACTCTTATTCCAGCATCAGTCTGTTTAACGTAACATGTTTGGCTAGAGTATTTCATGCGCTCCATACAGCAGAAATGGGAGTGTTCACCTCCATTTAAGTCAAGCTGCTGTCAGAGGGCACCGTGTTCTCCAAAAGCAGAATCTGTCGGTGCATCTCTAAATGCTTGAAGGCCCACTTGAGGTCACTTTTATCAGAGGGAAAAGGTTTGGTAGCATTCTTGTTAGTGTTCTATGTCTTCTGCCATGACAGCCATTCTCACAACACAAAGATGAATATTACAGTTACTGATAAAGTGTCACAGAAATCAGCAGTATCTTTTTGAGCAGCTCAAGAACTTGGACACAGATTAAAAGATGTCAGTATGTGCTGCCCTCTGGTGGCTGTACAAGCAACTGTTAAATGAGGGCTTTTTAACGGAAACGAATCACAAATTGTCTCACGATCACAATACCATTCCTTGGCCACAAGTGATGGTTTCATGATAAAGTGATTATCCAATACTCGGTATATAGCACGACTGTCATCTATGATACATTCACTGCATTGTGGTTAGTGTGTATCTGTGATAAGTATTACAAGGTTGTGGTCTGGACTTTGGACATTGCGAAACCTTGATTATTGTCTTTTTCAGCCATTGTGTTGTAGATTAGCTGCTCTCCATGGGATGGATCTTTGTTGTGCTGCATGATTTTAGGCCACACTCAGACAGGTGGCCTCACATTTGTCTCTAAAACCTAGAATACTGGATGTCTCAATGAGGGCAAGGTGTCAGTCTGTGGCAGCAAAACAATCCCAAACCTACATCCCTTCATCATCGTGCCTGACATTAGGTATGAATTGTTTGTTCTGATATGCCGTTTGGCTTTCACCACATGATGTGCTGTGCATTATGGCCAAATGTCTCAACTTTCTTCTCATCTGTCCTACAAGAGGAGGATTGCTCAGATGTGACTTTGCAAATCTACGCTGTTTGTTTTTAGAGATAAGTTTTCTCCTGGGAACCAAATAAGCTGTACTTGTTCAATCTTTTCGTAGTTGTACTTTCATGAACAAATAACATGCTATCGAGGGCTATTGAGTCTGAGCTGCAGCTCTTGGGGTTTTTGCAGTTTCTCTGAGCATTGCACAGACTGACCTTGGGACGAATTCGCTGGGACATCCACTCATGGGAAGACTGTGGCATTGTGTTAGTACACCTCAATGCTCCAGACCAGCAAACTACCAAAACATCTGGTTTTATAGAGGTGTTCACACTTACTTGTGATCAGTTAATTAAGTGCATTTTACCAGGAGCACCTAGCTGCTACTTACCCTCTTAATTCCTATAGAAGCAGTTAGTTTTTCACAGGCCTGCATAGAGTTGTATGAAAATCTTTTTTACACAGCTGCATCACTCCGATTCACTTCCCCTGCTGTCGGCTTTGTCTGAATTCAAGTTAGTTAACTTCTGTTCACTTCATGTTCTCTCACTTGATAAGTTCTATCTAAAGACGTCATACTGTAGCAAGTCTGCGGAGTCAAACTGCATGAAAAATCCATTTAGAGCACCTGCATGTTTAAATATAAATAATGGTAATTGGCACTGATATGATCATATACTGCTCAATATTTTGTTTCAACTTTACAGTACCACCAAATGTAACGCCTTCTGTTCTGGTCAATAAGAAGTTTCACAAGGTATCGAGAAATACTATGTCTTCAGTGATAATTCTTTATTTGATTTCATATCTTATGCATTCTCATTTAAAAGGCATGAAGATAGAAAAGGAGACAGAAAATGAGTCATGGCTATAAATATATAAAGAGGCAAAATCTTTACAACCAGTAACAGTACAAGAAGGCTTAAGCTGACCGTACAGAAATGGGGCACAGCACTGTGGATTACTAAAATATTTTTGAACAAAAGCCACATTGGACACAGGCTACATGGTAGTTAACATTTAACTTCATGCAACTGCCCAACAATTAAGCTGTGCCATACCTTCACAGACAAACAATAGAAAAGACTGATTTATAACCATTTATTACCCCTCCCCATTTGGCAATGCTAAATATACAAATCTCAGCCCCACTGTTTCCCAGAACATGTGAGCATCATTTCTTCTGTTGAAAGTGGAAATATGAAAAATACATACAGTAACTCATGTCTATACAGTCAAGTCTCACTGTAAATACAAGTACCATGCCACAGATCAAAGTACTCTGACTGGTCCATTAAAAAGAGAAGCACAGTAGTACAGTCAAGTACGAGATGACAGAATAGGCAACAATGGTCAGAACTGAAACTGGTGTACTTTAGCTAATTTAAGTATCCAATTACACTTCAAACCCCACCTAAAAATCAACAGAAAGCACATTCACGGACATTATAAATTATTTAAATTTGGCAAAAACGCTAATAAAGTATTTTACTTAACGTGCAGATTAACAAGCATTTTTTTTCCTAAGTACACAGAAGTCAAGATGCCAGTGCAATAGAATAATAATTAATAATATAATTGATTTTCATGTGACATAATAAATAAGAGAAAACACAACTAACGTAAAGCAAAGACGTTTTCATAATTAAACAAGACGCTAAAACAAACACAAAGGACAAGCAGCCAACAATCAGCAAAAACAGTGAGCCACAATCTTTATTGGTGAACATCATCAAAGGCACACACGCAAACTCACGCACGCACACACTATGTACCAGCCAATATATGCACATGCTTAGGCACGAATGTTTAATATGGGATCTGGTTTTGGTAATACTGGATCATGTCGTAGGTCTTACTCCTGTTTAACAAAAAGAAAAAAAGAAGAAGGATTCAATCAGATTATATATATATCTATATCTATATATATATATCTATATATATATATATAGATATAGATATATAGATATATATATATATATATATATATATATATATAATTTCTATTTTTTAACATAGAA
>VUQG01003365.1:14852-25602 GCA_015106755.1 Etia nguti
CCTGTTCGCTCAGAAATTGTGTTTTGGTCCTTACTGCGCTCGAGCTTCATCATACAGAATAATGCGTGATTAGAGTTTGAGTCTAAGATTTGCACCAATAACACAAATTAACTGAAAGCCAATCCTGGTCCAATAGATCTAACTAAAACAAAATTAAAACCCTGCATTACACACTGAAGCGAGACTAAGTGATGCAGGACTAATCTTGTAACCAGTAAACACTTTATGACTGGAGGAACTTCAGTTAATTTCTAACTAGGTAACTGAAACACATATTGTTGCGCACAGCAGGGCAGCACATGTCTGAAGGAGCCCTTTAACATTACCAGTACCTTCTTTTTCCAGCTCAATGACTCCACACCTCTTAACTTTGAACTTGGCCAGGTAGGGAGCCTTGGCAGCACTAAACAAAAACACAAAGAGTAGAAAAGCATATTTTTACACTTTAACATTTCACTGTGTTTTTATTTTTAATTCTTAAAAATGTAAAAGCTGGTTGTTAGGCCCACCTCTGCATAGGGGTACCAGATTTATAATCTATATCCAAAACTATGGCCTCGGGGTTACTGGGCAGATAACAGCCAGGTTGGACTTTGATCTGTGACATGGCTTCCAGACAGGCCCTCTTCCTCTCCTCTCCTTTGGGAAATGGTCTGACAAGGACAAAAAAACCCACTTAAACACACAGAATTACAACACCTCTAGGTCTATTCCCTCTGTTACTTAGAAAAGCCTGCATGGGTATCTCCATGAATGACTCCAGACCACATGTGACAGCCAGGCTCTGCTGTTAACCACAGAGGGGAGCTGCCAGGGTAGAGCGTTGAAGTCAGGGGACAGAAGCTTCTCCCCTGGCTTGTTGCAATTAGTGCTGTAATAAGGGCAGAGGGGAATTTCCCAACCTCTAGTGGGCTGACAAAACACTCCCTGTATCAAGGTTGTCAGAAAACAGCTCATCAGCTGCAGAGTGTACACACTGGTGGACAGGCGGTCGGGGGCTGGGGAAACACAGCATAGGCTGTTTTCCAAAATTAAGCATGATGGGGGTGACAGTGAAGCAACAAATAGACAAATAAATGAACAACAAAGGGATTTAAAGAACAGAACACTGGAGCCGGGGGAAGGAACAAAGCTTTTTGGCTCATGGGAATAAGTGTTATCACTTCATGAACACTTTGCAGATTACCAAGAGGGATCGGATCTTTTTAAACAGAAAGGTTCAACTCCAGCAGTTACTTTGAAATCTCTGAAAAAAGTAAAAATATTAACTTCATATTTTTCATCTTTTGTCTCCGGTTTTCATGAGTTTTGAAATTGAGGAACATAGTTAAGGACAAAGAAAAAAAAACAATTTAAGGAAGCATCGCTGTAGCAAAAGTTCACTTTGGAAACTCCCTAAAACGTAAAAAATTTAAAATTCGTAAAAGCACAGTGAAATAAATAGAGTAAAGTGTGTTCATACTTAATAATGGCTGACACATTGGTTATTTCATTGAAGAAGTCAAACTCCCTCTGGTAGAAGTCTTTGGCCGGGCCAGACAGTGAATTGATGATCTCCTCCACCATCTGTTCCAACAGCTCACCTATGTCCGCTGCAGGAGGAGAGAAGATCTTGAGTTTTTACAACTGTAGTAACATACTGCAATATTTACACTGAACGTTTTTCATCTGGTAGTTGCAGCAACCAACTCGTCACCCAGAAGTTGAACATGCAATACTCTCAACGGCAGGTTACCTGCTGAAAGTTGCCCAACCTCCAAACAGACTGGTGAAGGTTTGTAAATAACTTTCATGGTAAATGCAGGTAGATTGCCAAAAGCTTGCAATCATTCTGAGTCAGTCTGCATCAATAACCACATGCCATCTACAACATGCATCTTTGCAATAGGTGAATTCACTAGTTGCCAACTGGTTGTATTCTGGTTATAATCTATATAAAGGAAAGGCTGCATGTTTTTGTCATTTTGCAGTTAAATCATCATCCTGCAGCAATCTGTGAGGTTCTGTAGTTAATATGATAGCAAAAGATTTGTAGTTCTTGAAGATGTAACACAGGTTAACCATTGTATTCTCATAAAGAGATTGCATGTGATTTCCAAGTTGACCCAAACTGACAGAAGACTGTCTTTATTAATGTTTTATGTCGCCATCTTGAGGCACCAAAGATGCTTTGAAGAAAACACCTGACTGTGAGTGGTCACAGACCTGGTCCCCGTCTTCAAAGCAACCATTTCAAAAGGCAACAAGATGATTGGTCATTGCACATGGTCTAGACCCACTGCTTTCCTTAGTGTGAAGAAATAATGAAGGTGAGCATCTCACGGTCTTTTTGGTTTCCTTCCTCATCCAGGTATATGTTGGTCTTCATGTTCCAGATAAACTGGTGAGCCAGCAGCTGAGACTTCTGAGCAGCCCACAGGATGTACTCTCTCACATAACCCATCTGCACCGGGATGCAAACAGGGAAAGTTGACCATTTATTCACATTAAGAGGGCTCTGAATGTATTTGCTGACTCAGAAAATATGATAATTACCTTGTCATAACGAAGAGCTTGTACAATTTGAGGAATGTAAAACAAAATGGCATCCTAAAAAGAGAATAAAAACAAATTAGTAATTAACACTACACCAACAATTTAGCTTATTACAGTAAAGTTCACTCAAACTTCATTTCTAATCATGTTTAAATTTGTAAAGGAAATTTGTGAGGAAAAAAAAGAAAAGAAAACTGCCTTGCATGTACATAAACTTACTTTAATATCAATACTATAAATAAAATAAAACTATAAATTTTCTGTAAACAACTATTAGCTCACCACGTCTTAATTGTAACTGTAGCTACTGTATTTAAACTGTTATTCTTTATTTTTTTAACTGATTACATAATTTGTTGATCTATAGCAGCCATTACCAAAGTCAAGAGCTGCAGCCCACGTAAGTCCAGAAACAAGTTTAATTGTTTGTCTACAGTATCAGATGTTATTTTCAACTGTTAGCCATAAATCTCAGGGGGTGTTTTAACCATCCACTCACTTTTTAACCATCTATTTAAACACTTATGAATTTCTTGTAGCTGCCCATTTCAACACGTTATCAGTTTCTGTTAGTCAAATCTTAACTTTTCTTTTCAAGTTCTTGAATTAACAGCTGGGCTCATCTTTACACCCATGGGAAAAAATGAAAATAATTGTATATCTCCACATACGGGAGGAAAGGAGCGGAGCACTTTGACCCCATACTGGGCTGTGAGGGGATGAGGAGGGTACATGGACGAGAAGTAGGATAGTCCAGTTGGTGGATCTGCTGGAGCCCAGCACAGGATATGACTCAGCTCTGGAGAGTCAGCATCAATTGTGTGCCATGTCACCAGAAACTGTAGAAAAACATCAAAAAGTATTAAAATTGAATCCACATTTGCAACATTACCATGATAGGTCCCATATAATGTATCACAGGATCAGCCCTGATGGCCTGCTAACTAGCCACCAGAGGAAACTGTGTTTATTAGTTACTAAATTAACTTGAATAAACAAGTATGATCTGTCAAACAGCATTATCTGCTAAATTACAGTGGTCTTTGGGGAAAGCTGTGTTTTGCCTCCCCTGCTCCTTCTTTAAACAGGTACAAGGCTCATTAAGAGTTCAATCACGCAAAACTAAACACAAAGGACTGGTGAGGGCTGGAGGGAAAACGATTACTCAACAACACAACAATTTCTCATGCGACACTATAGCCACTTAAAAAAAAAACACTAAGTGACAAACAAAAACTTTTTAGTTTGTTCATAAAATGTGTTTCATGATGCCAGTTACTGTGTCAATGGTCATTTGTGATTTGTCCTTGACGTTTAAGCCTTTACTGCAAACCAGCTGAGTTACAGTTGCTTTAAACCATTCACTCTAAGTTTGTTCTTGCACACATGATATTTGCTCGACACTTTAAAATAAAAGCATCATGAAAGAAACCAAACAGACAATCATCACAGTCCACCTGGTGGTTTGTGAAAGCAGGTGGTAGACCTCACCTTGACCGCCTCAGGGACATCACACACAGCAGCTGGATCCATTCGCACTAAACGAGTCACCTCAGAGACAATAGCCTCCGTGTTTTTGAATCTGAAACACAATAAATAAATACAATTCAATAAATGGCTAATGTCTTTCCATAAATGACGCATGACACTTAAATAATTTTGTTGTTGAAATAAGGTAAGTTGCTAAACAAGCCAAAGTCAGCCATCTGTTGTTATTTCATGTTATTTTAAAGCAGTTTCGTGGCCAGTGAGTTTTTTTTCCCCCTTGTTGTTTTATTGATATTTTGATATTTGATTACCAATAACTAGATTTTTAATTTAGCAATGGTGAAGACGAGTGTCAGAGGTGACTTGCAGCAGCAAGAAGTGCAAGAATATAAGGGAAGAATTAAAAAAAACTGTTAGTGAGAACTGCTATGATGTATGGTTTGGAAACGATGGAACTGACAAAAATACAGAAAGCCAAGGTGAACCTGTGATGTTAACATTTTCAGTGGGAGTCCAAGATGGACAAGACTAGAAATGAGTCTATCAAAGGGACAGCTCAGTTTAAGCATTTTAGAGACTAGGTTAGAGAGGCGATGTTGAGATGGTTTGGACATGTACAGAGGAAGGATGTTGGATACATGGCACAAAGGATGCTGTAGAACTGTTTCTTTATTTCAGAATTTAAAACAAGATTTTTCTATTTATGTTTTGTACTTTAACTGGTTTCGGTTGAATACAAGTATTCAAGTTTTTCAAATTTTCAAATCAGACAAAATGTATTACATTTATGAAACATATGATGCAAGGCATTTTGATTTTCTGTGTACCTGGCAGGCAGCTGGAGGGCAAGGTAGGGTGCTATGCTCCACGCTAGATTGACGTTGTCCTTCCACTGTTTCTCTGTCAGACTGATGTATTTGGATCTCCAGTTAGCAATACTCGTCTCCACTGACTGTTCTGTAGTAATGGCAAGCTCTTGAGTGGATAAGGGATTGTACCATATTGTCAGCCGCTCAATCTCACTGGCCTGGAAAGAAACATACAGTTTAGATTCAGTTGGATGTCATGTAATTTGCATTATGAAGATGGTGAAACAGAAAGTAGCTTTTTGGTCACATCAAGCCCAAATTAAAAAGGTGACCTATTATGCTTATTTACATTTGTTATTATTGAACTCCACTTGAATGATTTCCAGTTCAATTTAACCCTTATTTATGTCATTCAAGTTTATTGTCTGCCTGAAACAAGTTCCTCAATCTTCAAGCCATCCTCCCTGCAAGTCAACTTCTTCTTACTGGCTGCCCAGTCAGAGAGTTTGAAGAGCAGACAAGTGGAACTGCTGTGCCTGAACTGACCATATTAAGGCTACCCGCTGTCAGTGACATCATGCAGAGCCAAGAGTAGAAAAAAATGTCTAAAACCTGAGCTTATGGCTCATAGAGAATACTTGTATATACTCTGACTTCATGATTTTAAAATTTTATTCATGTTTAATATAATCATGCAGCACTGTAACACAAAATTCTGAAAAGCATAATAGGTCTATCTATTCATTACAAGTGTTCATAAAAAGAAAAATACACTAAAGCATGCGCTTCACTTTATTACCACATATTTGTGAACAATAATACTTGTTGAAATACCAGTAGAGCCAGAAGAAGAGTCCTGCGTTTCATGTAATACTTGTGCAGCTGGGTGCCTCTATTGCTTTTTTTAGACAGTCCTGAAATGTATAAAGAGTGCGGTGAATATGAAGCAGAGTCACTGTAATCAACTTCGCATGTATAATTTTAACACACTGTGTGTTTTACCTGATTTCTTGGATATGGTGGACATCCCTGAGGACAGAGGGTATGTGTTGATCCAACCCTGAGCGACCTGCTGCCTCTGACCCACTGCTACATCGAGACTGCTTCGGCTGTCTGTCACTGCCACTACAGACAGGCTGTTCACAGACATGTCTTGGGGATCTGTGTAACGATAAATACCATCAGGCCCAGATCTAAACTTCAAAACATAAACTTTAAGAAAATAATACTGATTGATTAAAATCCTGTGACTGTTTTTTTTTCTGTTCAAAGCATCAGAATAGCATCACAGAGTGATGACAATAGCTGTACAAAATAGTAATTAATTAATAATTACTGAAGATATACCTGGAGGAACCAGCTGGTTGGCAGTCAGATATTTCTTGTCAGACTGCAGGCTGGCATAAAACTTGATCATTATACTGATGTCTTCTCTCAGCCTTTTATCTGTCTGAGTGGGAAATCTGGGAGCAACACTACACAGAAACAAACATAACAAATAAGTCATTAAACAGCTTTAAAGACACTAAACAGAGTTTTCTTTATCGCAAAGAAAACTAGTTTTATCACCTGAAGTAGTCAAAAGCTGTGGAATAGATTTTTTCTCGCAGTACGTTCCTGATTGTAGCATTTGTTACCACATCAGCATGCAGAAGATTCAGACCAAGAGTCAACAGTCTGAAACAAAGGAAAATACAACAGTTTAGGATTATGCATTTGTCGTTGCTGCTGATTGCCACAGTATTTCAAAGTAAACACCTGAATCTTGGTCCAATGGCAGCAACATGTTTGTTTATGCTGCTTTTGGATCCTCCTACATTCAGAGACAGAGATCTCTGTAAAATGGCGGTGAAAATCTCCACTTGGTCAGCACTGGAGTACTTGGCTATCTCGAACCTCTGCACCAGAAACTTGAAGAAGAAAAAGAAAATGTTTATGTTTCCAACATTTACCAGTTTGTAGCAACAAATAAGCTTTGTAGGTGATGATATCCAAAATTCTTGGGCTGATTGACTCTTCCAAGATGTAGCATATAAAAATAGATTTAAAAATTGATCAATATTGACCTACAATATGCTGGACTCACTCAGTACTGCCTTTAATGAAATATCTATCCATTAAAAGTCACTAGAAGTGAGGAAAAACATTCAGCAAAGAAACTTCAAAAGTAGCTAGATGGCAGCATTGCTTTAAAAATAAACCTTAAACAGCAAACAACACAAGTTTACAAGTTTATTCTATGTAACTGACCTCTATCCAGAGGAAGTGAGGGACGACATCAGGAGCACAGGGTGTAGGTTGACTCTCCTCGGAGACAGCCAGAGGGCCAGCCTCGACCTTAGCCTCCGAGAACAAACCCATCTTCAGCTCTACTGTCATCTGCCAAGCTCCTGCCATTTCACGCATGAACTAAGAAGAAACATTAAAGATAATCAACTTAAACTAAACATGCATTCATATAATTATTTAAATGATTTTAAGAGAAGTGACACATACTGGCACTTCCACCCCATTGTGTGCAGCCAGTAGCCATTCCCAGCAGGCAATAGCAGTTTCCATGCCATGTTCTGTAAACATCTTCAGAGGAGACCAACAAAGATGGTGCAAGAGCAGTGGATCGCAGTCTGAAAGCCAGACATAAAAACAAGAAAATTACTAATGAAAAGTGAACTTTGCATAATAATTAAATGAATAAATAAATAACAGGCATGATTTAAGCAAAGAAGAGCTACTTACTTTTGGTAGTTATAAGGAGGGCAGCCATCTTGAACATGGCCTGGGTGAAGGCCTCGGGGTCTTTTTTATCCAGAGCACTGGTCATCTGATGGATCATCAACTTGTTGAGATCCGACTGACTGTGAGTCGCCTCTGAGAACTGGATCATACCAGCCACCTAGACAGTACATAAAAAAGACAGGAGATAGCATCAGAGAGCAGAAGAGAATAGGAATAGTTGTGCTCTTAAATATTCCCACTATAATTTACCTCTCCTGTGTACCGGTTTCGCAGATTGAGAGACGCCATGAAGTTGGAGTAGTCTTTCTTCACACATGCTGGTCTCTCTGTCAGCTGGGTGGTCTGAAGGGGAAAAACACACTGTAACTGCCGAACAACTCCGTGAAAACTATGGAAGCATGAGCGACAGCTTTAATGTCACACTTGGATATACTGAGGGTGTCATGCCTGAGCCCTTTTTCTCTGTATTTAGTGATCAGACCAACCTGAGGGAAAGCAGCCTATGGTTGGGCACATGGTGGAGGACAGTACCAGCATAACCAGTAAGCCAAATGGGCAACCAGCCAGCCAGCCAACCAACCCACCAGTCCATTGCAGGTAAGTAACCAGGTAACCAGCAAATCCGTACACAGGCCAAGCAACCAGGTAGGTAGTTCGGTGCAGTTTAATAAAGACAAAATACAACAAATGAAGCAAATGAAAAGACAGATATAGCAGAATGCAGGCCCAAAGAACATATAAGAAATGCCTAGCAAGCAAAATAATGTCACACAGACTAGTAAGCATGCACACATGAACATAGACATCTACAAATTGTTTAAAGAGCTACAAAATAAAACACACAAGCTATATGTGCACAACAAAAAAACAACAAGAAACTTTTTCTGAATACAAACAAAAAGCCAACATCTTGGGCAAAGCTGCTAAATTGCACATGGCATGTTAAAAAGCACTTCATGTTGGACAGTTGTTAATGAGCATTCAATCAACAAACCTGGGAGGCCATTTGGAATTAAACATTCTTAGTTTGCAATTTGTTCCAAGTACAGTATGTTACCAAAATGCTCTTGCTCTTGTCATCTACTGCGCTCTAAAAATTCTGAATACATTACAAAAGACCAAAATCTTTGGTAGAACTATGTCTTTGCACTAAACTTTTGCATCTAAACTATATATAAAAAATATAGTATTGGTTTAGTGAACAATATCTTTCTGCAGAATTGCTAAAATGCAGTAGATTCTATCTCACCATCAGTTTGGCTCATTTTGTCTAAATTTATCTTGACATTTAATCGGGGGTTAAATCCAATATTTACAGTATGATAACTGCGGTGATCGGAAGGATTTGTGTGAAGCCATGGATGGAAGTGTATCTGTGACTCACGCCTAGTGTAGTACTCTGTCTGTTGTAACCTGCAAAGTGAAGTATGCTCTCTGTGGCCATTGCAAGGCCAGTGTGCTGTGACAGTCCTGACACCCAGATCTGATGCTTGTTCAGATACTCCTGCAAGAAAAATCGAAATAATAGATATGACAAGAATCATTTATGGTCAGTTATGTCTTGTTTACTCAAAGTAAACACTCCTTTTTAAAATAAAGAGGTAAAAGTTGGTACAAGTTAATTGGTTGCTTAAAATAAATTAATAGTGGCCATCTATTGAATAAAAACGTAAAAGAAACTAACCTGTAGGTGGGACTTTGTGACCGAAGGAGCCCATTTCATTGCTTCTTTCAAGATCTCACCACAGCGAGCAGCAAAGTCTTTTACTATGCTCTAAAAGGAGTTAGGAAATAAAGACATAGTGCTACTTTATTAAGAACAGGAGTGGTGGACATTCTCTGAGTAAAATCAATTCTAGCACAAACTAAATGCCATTTGTTTATTTAATTCCTACAGTTTTTTTTTAAACCCCAAACCTCAGTCCACCATTAAAATACAGTTTACAGTTAACAAGATAAAAAGAACTCTCTCACTACTATTGTTGAAGCCAATACTATGCTGCCCTCTAGTGGTCAGAAGTGTAATAACAGCCCAAACTCACCTCTCTGGCTTCATATGTGTCAGGAACAGTGATCCTGTATGGGGTGTCGGGAATGTCATAGTATGGCTGGTCCTTATGAATGTCCTAAAGTAAAGGAGAATACATTTTGTTCTATTTAAATACTTTCATGAGATCTGATCAGTTCCAACAAAAATAACTTAAAACCTCTTTTATTCGACCACAGAACAGCGACTTGCTGGCTCTGCGTTATGTTATCACTACAGGGACCGAGAACCAGGCACTCAAACAAAGAACCTGGCACTTTGTCTATCACATCAACCCTCTCCTCATACTCACAGCACTTAGTGACAGAGAGAGTGTCTGCAGAATGTCCAACATGGTCTTCAACACACGACCGCTCCAGAGTAGATGAGGGAATCTGGTTCAGGTAGAAGGACATATAAATACTTACAAAAAATGATAAGCGAGAAAAAAGTAAGTAATTAAGTAAAATTTATTGATATAGCGCTTTTCGCAGATAAAAAAAAATCACGAAGTGCTCTACAACAAAGAAAATGAAAAAATGAATAATGGAAAGGGGATGGAAATACAACAAATAACAATGTAAAACAGTAAAATACAACAAATTAATTAAAAGCTTGCCTATATAAAAATGTCTTCAGCTGCTTTTTAAAAGAATCAATGGAGTCTGTACAGGGTAAAACCAGTGGGAGAGAATTCCACAACCATGGTGCCACTGCCTGAAAGGCCCGATCACCACGAGTTTTAAATCGAGTGCGTGGGGCCACCAACAGTCTCTGATCTGATGACCTTAGAGCTCAGGAAGAAGAATACGGTTTCAGCAGGTCAGATTTGTACTGGGGGGCTTGACCATGTAGGGCCCTAAAGGTTAAAACTAAAATTTTAAAATGAAACCTAAAACTTACAGGCAACCAGTGAAGGGAGGCCAAAACTGGAGTGATATGAGATCTTCGCTTGGTGCCTGTTAAAAGTCGTGCTGCAGCATTCTGCACAGTCTGAAGACGATTTAAAGCTGATTTGTTAAAACAAGTAAAAAGACCATTACAGTAGTCTAAACGTGAAGAAATAAAAGCATGAATAATCATCTCAAGTTCAGCCTTTGACACCATTTGTCTAGTTTTGAAATATTCCTTAAATGATAAAAACAGTTCTGGACCA
>VUQG01003366.1:0-13640 GCA_015106755.1 Etia nguti
ATAAACAAGATTTAAAAAAAAAAAAAAAAAAAAAAAAAAAGAAAAAAAAAAAAAGAAAAAAAAAAAAAAAAAAAAATAATTAAACAAAAAAAAAAAAAAAAAAAAAAAAAAAAGGTTTAATCTAAACCAAGACATTTTATTAACTAAAACAAAATAATCTAGTGAAATCCAGCTGCCATCTTATCGTCCACCATCAGAAGATATTTGGAAGGCTTACGTCAGGTTGTATAGGAGCTTCAAAAAAAAAAAAAGAGAGAGAGTGAAAGAAGAAAGCAGCAGTAAAAGTTAGTAAACTTATACTTTTATGTTTCATATCTTGTCAGACTAAAAAATGACTGTATATTAATATGAACATTTTTTCTTGTAATTTATCATAGCCTGTATTTAAGTGAATTGAATTGACTTTTTTTCTTTTAATACCTAACATCAGATGACAGGACACTGCACACTCAAATGGTAGCGACTTGTCAGTCACAAAAGAGGCTGACCCTAAATCACAACTTATCATTGTATTTGATGTAAACGGAACCATAATTTACAAAATAAACATATTGAGACTTGGCACTAGCAACTGAGACCATAAACTCATTGTTAAAGCATTTGGTGTAGTCGCCAGCAATGTGAGCAGTAGGGTCATTTTCTCATACACTTCTATGAAAGCGGACTAGAATAGCCCCCCCTGCTGGCCACTAGAAAGCATGCAAGTCAAAAATACTTCAGCTTTGGCTCCGCTTTTCAGAGCAAGAGTGACTGTTTTGTAAATAATTTTGGAAAGAGATGTTCAAAAATGAGCAACTCACACCACTACAGTATTTGGAAAATAGCACTACAGGCCAGAGGAAACACATGTACATTTGATGGTGAGATGAACTGTCCTTATAATATTTAAATGTGATCATATTCAGAAATAAATGCAATAAAAGAGATTTAGCTAACAGATTATTCCAGGGGCTCCAAAGATAAACAGCTTCCAACTGAAACATTATGAAAACATGATGCAGTTTATTTGCAATACAACTAATACTGTACATCTTAAAATGTCTCACCTAATCAACCTGCTAAAAAAAACCAGAACCCCAGTTCATATCAAAGTTCATCTCATCCCAGTAATCAATCTTCTGATTACTTCCAGAAGTTTGAGGCCTTCATACTTTTTGCTCTTTCTTTATTTCTGCAGAAAAAACGATTCAGCTGGGAGATCTGAAGCTCTGCACACAACTCGGGCACAGCGGGGCTACAGAAACTCCTGTCAGAGTCACAAGGGCGTTTGAGTTATCACGCGGTGGCCCACGAACAACCTCAGGGCTCTGACACAATTTTATGAATGAACATCAAGATGCGGGTTGTACAGTAATCTCTCCGGGCGGCAAAATGAGATCATCCAATAAGTCAGCTACTGGGCCGACCCCGGTGAGATCGCTCCAGAGCCAAGACATGAAGTCACGGAGTTGAGTGGAGCGCCTCCAAATTTTAAAATGATGTTGAAGATCATTTGGAGCTCCGTGGTGGACCAAATGCAGTCGAAGAGGAAGGGGAGGAAATCAGTCTGAGGAATGGTGAATAATGGAGCTTAAAGTAGGACCACTTGTGCAAAAAGGAGACTGCTACAAGTTGTAAAATCTTCTTCATGCAAGTAATGTCACCCAGTGATGTAATATAAGCTGACTCTACTGTGCTTGAAACCAGGTTTCTCCCTGATATTATTCCAGACATTTGTTTTGTAAAACTGTGAAGCAAGGGCGGTAGCATTTTTAATAGATGTCAACTTTTTAAAACTTCTGGTACTGTACAGTAGACTTTTTAAAATCACCGTGTTTTGCAGGAGAAAAAGGAAAAGAACATCTGAAACATAACTCTGACAGAGCGTCTGACACCTAATAGCACAGCGGCTCCACTACAGCCCTGGTGGATTTCAAATTCTTGGCAACTCACAAATCAGCACTTTCTCTCTGCTCTAGTTAAAATACAGTTTGTGTGAGTGTGTGTGTGTGTGTTGTCAAGCGGCTGAGCCTTCAAGAGACTGAAAAATCGTTTCTCCAGACCTCTACGCTCAGCTCAGGTAGCGGTGTGCTGTTCAGAAGCAGCTCGTTCTCGTCTCTGGAGTGGAGGCAGTAAACAAAAACAGCTGCAAAAATTGCAACCGACGACAGCTACGCTCGACAAACTGCACGGCAATAAACAGATATTAAATGCCGTTACGTTTCGGCTCGGTGTTTATGGTATGTTAAGGTTGAACCGTTTGTCCTACCTCACACTGGAAAGATTTATGAATGCAAACATGTTGGACGGTTTGGCTAGTCTCTACATTTTGTGCTTATGTGTCACCTTTAAAGAGACTCTCTTAAAATGTCATGTTTTAAGATCTCTAAACATTTGGGAGGCCGCTTGTCGTTCACCGAAGGAGTCGGGGTGAGAAGCTGCTGGCACGAACCAGTCGGTTTCATATAATACAACATCACATAACAACACTTCTGTCTAAAACGACACGGGGATCACAGCAGAGGCGAAGTCTGAGATGGTATCACACCGTTTTTATTGGCAGACACACGGGCTAGAACTAATGAATATTGTCATCCTGGCTTTGCTCCATGTGTCTGACAGTATTTCCCACTGACTGAACTGCTGAGCGCCAAAATGCCCTGTTTGTCATCGCAGTGTGTGTGAATGCTGGGGTCACAGTGAAGGAATGTGCTCATGTGAATATAACAAGCAGTCAGCAGGGAGATGATAAAACGCCAGCCAAGATATCTAAGAGAGAACGGCTGAGCGAACAGTGACCTCTGTGGGGCCTGCATTAACTAGAGTTCAGTACCATCAATGCTCCGAAAGCTGTTGAGGAAAAAAATTCCATGTTCCCTTAATAGGCCCTCCATATTTTTCATGCACTGTTGGAAACAAGCAGATTTAGCCCCTCACAAACGCAATGCTTGAATAGTAGTTATTAGGGTAATATGCATTCCTGAGATGGCCATCACACAACCATTTCTATGACAGATGTTTGAAGAGATTACTTGTATATATACTCGGGCATGTTTAATGTGAACATCCACCACTAGAACATGGTACATTTACGATGCAAACTAAGCAAAAGCAGAATATGTCTTCTTTTGTCTTTTTAAAAAAATAATGGAGAATCAGTTTAACTTACAGCCGCCATGGAGTTAATGCGGTCGATGTAGTAGTCGGGCCAGCTGGTGGCCAGCTTGTTGGGGTCCTCTTGCTCCTGCACATGGACACAAAGAGAGTGCTTTAATACCAAGTCAAAAAATATGCGCTTTTCTGATCACAGCTAGAAATTCCATTTCTTTTTATGAAGCAAACATTCAGCATGTTGGTTCTCGCTCCTTTGATCAAGATTTCAGATGTCAGTCAGTTGGCCTGACCACCTACAGTAGATCCTGGGTTATCAAAGCATTGACGGTATGCTAATGGTAGTTGCTTGGTAATATTTTATTCATCAATGTTGCATCATATTGCGATGTATAAGCACAGAACAAGATGATAAACTTTTCCGTTTATTGTAGGGTCTTTACCTTACAATATAAAGCATCTTGAGGCAAATGTTGTTGTGATTTAGGACGTATAAATAAATCTGAATTGAAATCTTCTTTCCAGTTATCATAGGAGACAGAACCTTTGTTACTTTGACAACTGCAGCTGGTGTTTACAAATGCAGCAGCCAACTCACTAATGGTAATCACTGGTTATGACAATTACCAACACAAACCATCATTTTCTGATCAGACATGTTACAATCACTAATCAAGTGCATTTCATTTAAGCATGTTGGCTCTGCTAAATTAGCACAAAACGTCTGCGAACGCCTCATATTCAGCAA
The DNA here is from genome assembly GCA_015106755.1 of Etia nguti. Classification (NCBI taxonomy): domain Eukaryota; kingdom Metazoa; phylum Chordata; class Actinopteri; order Cichliformes; family Cichlidae; genus Etia; species Etia nguti. Next base: position 3,839 of record VUQG01003366.1, read on the forward strand.
CAAATCTCAACACCTATGAGTAAAGCTTGATACTGGTAGTTAGGGTGCAGAAGTAAACTTAACCAGAGTCAGCTGGTTTTAACGTTTAGTTTATTTATTAGATCCACAATTGGATTATTAAGCCAAGCATTATCAGAAAATACATCTATTCTATCAATATCATTTTCTATCAGTCAGTAAACGAGATTTAAAGGTTATTCTCAGTAAGACAGATAGTCTGTGCAGTGAGATATTATTCCCACTGATTAATGCTGCCAACTCAGAAGCTAAAACTGACATTAAACACAACAGACATGGCATTAATTAAGAGAGAAACTGCCGAGGTGGAAGTGGGTTGTAAAGTGGCTTGCATATTCCCAGTAACTGTGGGCAGGCTAAAGCCTCTTGGATAGGGTATGCAATATCAGATTTTCCAAATGAATGTGTAGAAGGGTATGAGCTGAGCCACAAGCTGATGTTGGTTGTAATTAAGATCAGCTGATGTGCCTGTCTGAACTTATGTCGTTCTCGGTTTTACAAAATATATAAAAAATAATAATAATCTGGTGTGAATATTTTTACTTCTGTCAATCATGTGCTCTCTCCACAGAAGACATCATTACACTGGTGACCAGGCTTTTCTATTTTGGACCATATGTTTCCTGTTTGTGCTACTTAAACCTGACATTTAAGCCCCATTATTGGTGACATGAGAGTTTCTAATTTAGCAAAAAAAACTAAAATACTTTATTGCATCTAATAAATATTAATAAATATTGACTCAAAAAAAAAAACCCCACCCCCACCCTTTTGTTTTCTACCTTGGCCCCACACGTCAACATCCACATGAAGACTAAATGGATCAGGCATGCCAGTCTATAATAATTAGGTCACAACATTTCAGATTCTTCATTCAAAAGAATAACCGCCCGGACGAATGAAGTGTGCAGCACAATAGTTTTCAAACAGCTCTGCCTGAGATCAATTTGTCCTGGCCCATTCGAGGATGCATGATGCCACAAACAAACAAGACAAGGGGGAGTACACAGACCACGTTCCTCATTCACATCTGGTCTTATTTAGCCTTAGCTTAGTGTACTGGTGGAGCATCATTGTTGTTTTTGTTACTGTGTGTATGCCAACAATAGTTGGAAGGTTAAAGTTTGCCAAATTCATTCAAATTTGAACAGCTTTGCATGATAACGTGAAGTTTTTGCTAAAGATTTAAGTATATTTTAAATATCTGCATACATATTTGAATTTTCCTTCTGCTGCAAATTTCAGGAAAAAAATTCTTAATGATTTTTTATGCAGGGTCAAACACTGCATTAGAGAGGTTCACATAGGCAGATTTTCTCCACATGAAGGTATTAAACCTGCATAAATCCAATACAAAGGAATAAAACTTTACAAGCCCGTAAAACCATTTAAGAGATAAATCCTAATTTAAAAAAAAAGAAAAGTTAATGCTTTGTCTGTTTTCGTTCTAACTTTATTAACTTCAAGGGCATTCTTGCAGTAGAAAGAAGTCAGTTGTCTCTGTGTTCCTTCCTGATGTGAAAAAGAAAATCAATATTTTATACTACCCATTCATTCCATAATTTAAAATGCTGCTTCAATATTTGCATGCTGGCTCCATTTCTGTTGATTAAGCCACAAAAACTCCTATCTGGGACCAGCACCAGATATAAAATCCTCTTATTATCTACAGAAACTAATTGAAGCTCAAATGTGGGCATAAAAATGGGCTGCAGAATCAGCATTTCCACTTATTTTTGAATCACATATGCTCTAGCAGCTATACTTATGTCTAAGTTTGGTCAAAGTGGATTTCAGCCCTCATAATAACCATTGTTTCTGATCCCCAGCATTCTTTGCCAACATGTGATTTAAAGCTAGGGTAAAACAAAAACAATAGCACTCAGTGTGCTACTCAGGCTGTGTTTTCCAGTGTTCTGCTGACACGTTCGGGACGCGATGCCAGACAGATCCTGACGCTGAGATTAACAACTTAACTGGCTCCTTCTGACCCTCGAGCCGAGTAACAGTTGTCGACACACCCTCAAAAACAGTCCAATGTAACATTTACTTTGGCAGTTTCATGAGCTTGAAGTAAAGTACTATAATTTGCGTCGTGTTTTTTGGACAAATGAAAAATAGTGACAGCATGAGGTTTGTTTCGGCCAGTCTAGTCATATCAGTGCACACACTTCCTCAATTTTCTGCCCTTTTAACGACATTTCTAAGAGGTGAAGTGATGGTAAGTTTGTTCTTGTGCGCTGCTTGCTTGATCAAATCATTCTGGAAGTTAATCACACTTGATGACTGTTTAAAACCTTGTGATAAGAAGCCAGACTTCCTAGATTGGTGCTCATTACAATTGAATAGCGCTAACAGCAGGGTCTGGATATGAAAGAGAAGATTGTGTTTGTCTTCATGAGTAAACATTTGCATGAATGTGCTTATTGCATTACACTACTACTCAAAAGTCTGGGGTCACCTTTAAATGTCCTTGCTTTGAAACAAATATAGCAAGAAATCATCAAAACTGCTGTTAATGTTTAATAAAGTCATTCATCATAAATCGTTTATGCAAAACTCCCATAAGCCCAATTTTAGGATGCATTACTAATGGGATCCAGTGATGTGCTGTCTTACCTAATGCATGTTTGCTTAATACACGTTAAAATTACTCTTTATTTATGCTTTTTAAAAAAAGCATCTTTGAGGGTTCAGCTATAGACCAGCCCAAATTAAATATTCTTGAAGTAAAGATGACTGTGCTGATTTTACAGACACATTTAACCAGTCAAATACACCCACAGGTCACTGTATTAGGTACACCACACTAGCACCAAGTCAAACTCCCTTTTTGCTTTCGGAACTGCCATAACTCTTCATGACATCAATTCAACAAGATACTGAAAACGTTCCCCTAAGATTTTGGTCCATTGGCTGCACAAACATGATGTAAATATCCTGTTTCCCCACATCCCAAAGGTGCTCTACTGGATTGCAGTCTAGTGAGCCGTTTGAAATGACGTGAGCATTGTGACTTGTTATCCTGCTGGAAGCAGCCATCAGAAGATGGGCACGGTGTGGTCATAAAGGGATGGGCATGATTATTAACAACACCCAGTTGGTACAGTTAGCAGGGCCCGAGAACTGTCACTCACTTTGTTTTGGACCATTCTCTGTAAAGTCTAGAGATGACTGGGTGGCGAAAAATAGATAAGCATCTACCTACATATGTCATTAAAATCATTTATTAATAATGATGATTTCCTTTGGTTAGCACTGTTCCCTCATATTGAGAATGTTCTGCATTTGAACCAGATGTTCTCCCCGTGACGGCAGTGGTTTCCTTTAGGTCTCCCCAGCCAAAAACATGCAAGTTTGATGTTTTTCTTTCAACAACAACATTCCTAAGTGACCCCAAATCCCTGAGAATGAGTGCACATCTTTGTATGCAAGTGATCTTCTGGTCCCCTCCTTGGTAAAAACATTCCAGTCGCGTTGCAGCAGTTCAAGGTCAACTCCATCACTCTGCTGCAGCAGTTACACACTTGCACTACACATTACCCACGACTGGTGACATTAACTATGATTTACACTCCAGGTTGAAGCACAGGAGGACAGGAATCCCCAACAGTGTATCAGGTATGTGTCTGTAAACCTTTCCTCTTGTTACAACCATCTGTTGAGGTATATATCGTTTCTCTGAAGGCCCTAATACCCGCCTAAAGCCAGCGTTCAGGAATATTTCCCTGTCTGTTTGGCAGGCTGTACTGTTTGCAGAGGCACCTGTTGAAAGAGAGGATGAAATTACATATTTCAGCCTCCCTGCTGTCATGTAACAAGCCGTCTTTAAGATTTCAAACCTCTTAAAAAGGTTTCACTAACGATGATAATTGAGCTCACTGATTTATATGCACCTATACCTTTCAAGTCACAACTTCATGTACAACAGGGGGTGGAATTCAAAATACTCAATTGGCCACAGTTAAACACAAAGCACTTTGAAGTGTAATGGCAACCTTATACCGAATGCTCTTAATTTTTGAAGATAAGCAGGAGTGTGGGAGGAAGGTACAAAGAAATAACACCATGCTACAAACTAAGACTCACCAATAACATTACTCGTGTTAGCATGTTTTGCCCAACACACATCTGACAACAGCACACGTTCACATTTTCCAACTATTTTCTCCTGGCTTTGGCAACCATCTTGGCACAGTCACTCACTTAAATGCAGTCCAACTGTTCTGGGTCTGAGACAGGGCCAGAATCTATAGATTGGCTCAGTGAGACATGCTAACATGCTTCCACGAGGTCTCCAGTTTCTCTGGCAATTGGACTGCTTGTCAGGCGCCTCACACTCTGTTCCCATTTGCTCAGAGAGGCCCTGGGGGACCCTGGCTGCAATGTGGGGACTCTCACGAGCCATCCAAAAACCCCGACAGCACCAGCAGGCAGCTCTGTGCTGAGTGAAGTACCCTTTTTTCAAAGACAACTTTATAAGCAAAAAGGAGCACACTGCAGAAGACTGATTTCAAAACACTGCATGTGTTTTTTTGCAACAAAACATCAGCAAAAACATTCATTTGATTTGGACAGGGCCATCCTGCCGAGCTCAGTCGATTCAAGTGTTCAGTAACGTAAACTGATAATCAATTAATTATGTCAGACTGGTTCCACCACCTCATATTCTTTTTTTCTTTGCAAGATTTTGGGTTTTGGGGTTTTTTTTGGTAACTTAATAATTCAAGATTCAAAGACATATCCACTGAATCAAATATACATTTATATCACTTTTTGACCATTTCATCTAGTGCATCGTCATTTTGGGGGTGGGGGTGGGGGGTGTGGAACCAGAAGTGACTACATTTAGAGTAGAAAGTGAAGTGCCAAGTTAACAAACTGCATCAATGGATTATAAGGATGTACAATACAATACCAGAATTTCACTAACTGCACAGCAAGTCATAATAACAGCACCAACACGGCTGAGAGGTCCAGTTCAGTGACTCCAACTGGCTGAGATGAAGTAGGTCAGTCAAAATAATTCAGACAGTAAAAGCTTACATTTGGACATGGATGTCTATGGGAAGAGACTCATCACTTCATTGTTTCACTCCCAGATGTTGTGCAGGAAGGGTTATTAAATAAGTGCATGCATTGAATTCTTCGCATTGTACCTCCTGTAACGTGCAGTAGAGGACGTACTTGATGGGCTGCCCATTAACTACAATGGCACTTTGTTAATGCCTACATGTCTATCCACAGCAATTATTTGAGTCAATATTTTCTCCATATTTTCTCCTCCAGCTGTCACTACAATATTTTACCGCCTGTGGAATGAGAGAGGATCATTCGACATTCCAGTGAACCAGTTTGTCCGAGGGGAATATTTATCTGTGGAAGCCGCGATATAAAGTCTCACCTAGAGAGGCAGGAAATGGACAGGATATTGAATTCTGAAAGATTATGTAACACTTCTGCAGGTAGCAAACGTTAAGAGTAAGCAGAATTCTTTGCCTGGGGTCACATTAAGTGACGGGGATAAAACACATGTGGCTAATAATTGAAGACAGACGGGGAAGCCATTTCAGGAGATGGGGTCATAGCATACCATCCAGCTGGGTGATTTTGGGGAACCCACAGAAAAGCCTATTTTAATGGGAATTTAGGACAGTTGTTCAATACTACTTTTGTTAGAGTTTTGACCCTGATAAAGGGACATGTTGTGTGATCATGAGCTGAAAACACAGCATGAGTGTGTGTGTGTTTGTGTGTCAGTGCAGCGCAACTAATAGGAGTCAGGAGACCCTGTTTGGCTCCCAGCACTGAACGCTTATCAGGAGCTATTAGATATTACATCGTGTTCTCTACCTGAGGGCTGCAGGATACAAGTCAGGCTTGCAAAAACAAGCATACACACAAACCGACTACAAGCAAGGAATGCAGTACTCTTATACAAGGATTTACACATGCCATCTCTGTTTCACTTGTACTCAGCACCAAAAACAAATCCCTCTCTCCATGTTTTGGATAAACACACAGATAAACGCCCAGCACCTCCAGCTGTGGCCAACTGGGTGGCTGAGATCAGAGGCGCAGATATCGTTGTAAAGCCTGATGAACTCTGCACTAGACCATAATTACGTCCACTTCCCTTAGATCACCAGTCATGAAAGCTTACAGGATCCTGTTACAGGAGAAGTGTCTAACCAACTAACATTAATGGTAAGGTTGCGTTAATCCAAATTTTTGTGTTATAATGTTTTGAATTTCATTATTTCATTATTTATATATCTCATCATTTCACAGCGAAAGTGTTCAAGTCCATAAAAAGTTTGGGACTGTCTGTTTTAGGATCTCGTTCAGCTCTTTGTTTGCACAGCAGGAGCATTTATGATGAAATCTGTGATAACAAACTGAGTTTATCTTTACATGAATAGGCCTAAATTTAGAAACAAACAATGATGTTATTTCACAGGGTCACGTTAAGGCCATCAGCACCGAGTGCCACACCACCCATGACGCCTACAGCCTATGAGGATTGAGTCACTTTTGGAGCTAGCCTTGAGTGGCCATTAGAGGAACTACAGGTTGATACCAGACTGAGCTTCTGCCATCAGGAGAGGTCAAGATTTATCCACAACACTATGTTTTTCCTCATTCTGATTTTGGCAATAACAGTAATTATCTGAAGCTCCTGACTTGCATCTGCATGATTACAGGCATTGCCCTGCTGCCGCATGATTGCCCTATTAGATAACTGCATGATAAAGCTGTAGTACAGGAGCTCCCAAGTAAAGTGATCCATGACTATCTGTAGTTTGTTATTAGACCTGTAGTTGTATTTGTTGTCCCACAAAGAAGCTTTCAGTTCTTCAGCTGAAGTAAAAGTCTGTTGGAACTGTTAATTACAGTTTGCTGTAAATGTGTTAACCGGTTTGTTTTGCAGGTGAACAAAGTTAGTCTATTGTGCCCTCGGTGGCTGCCTCCAAGTGTTATCTAACCACAACAACTGGATCCGACAGTTGGCCGGAGGAAACAAGGGGAGTAGTGTTTGTCTCAGAAGGGAGACTGAGGGGAAATTCTGGTGTCCGCTGCTGCTCTCCATTCAAATCACTGTCATGCTGCAATTCTCTGAAACAGAGGGCAACGCTGTATGTTGTACTTGTGTCTGAATAACATGCAATTTTTCCTTCCTATATGGTGGTTCATGTTTGTGTGGTTGCGTGCATGTGAGGGCAGCACACACACACACACACAGGTAATTATTCTGATATTGCACACAAGTTGTTTTTTCCCCTCATTCTCCATTATGCCGCCTCCATCCATGAATAAAGGTTTTGTTTGGATTTTCCTCCGGCTTTCCGCTGTTCACCGTTACCCTGGTTTTGCTCTCCGTTTCCTGGCCTGGATACAGGGCCGATTTCTTCTTCTTCTTTTTTTTTCTTTTTCTTTTTTAACCTTAGCTTCACAAAGGAAATGATTTCTGACTAGGAGAGATGGGGGAGGAATGACAAACTAATATAATCTACGTCTGAACCCGCGCAGTGCAAACCCTTTTGGTTCCAATATGCCCAGGCTGCTGCCAAAATTTTGTTTCCACTGCCTTCTACAACTGTACAGTGAATCCTTATAAATGTCCGTGGCTATTCTGTGAGATATTCAATAACTGATACGGAGGATTACTAAACTTTTATGTGGGTTCACATTCTGCCAGAAATTCAAATCTTTCCTTACTATGCAGTGTATTTAAAGTGCAAAGCATACTAAGGTTATATCAAAGGTCCTATATGATATCATAGCACAGGAACTGCTATAGATGTACCTAATATCAATCAAGTCAGGTCTCCTAACAGTTACTACAGGTCCTCCCCAGGGATGGATTTTTGGGCCTCTTTCGTCTACATGTACCATCTCTACCGCCCATATCTGTACAGTTTTATTCAGATGCCATTTTCAATATATGTCACTGGCTGTTTCCCGTAACCTAAGCATCACTAATCTACAGTCTGCATTTGATATACAATACAGTGCAAAGTCTTCATATCTTCATATTTTTCTGGGAAAATGGCAAATATGATCAGCAATTTATTAAAACGTCCAAACATAAATGGAAATACAGTCAATAAAGCAAAAAGAGTCAATTCTGACAAGCTTGAAATGTTTGTTAAGGCCAGCTTTATTCTTCCACACAGCCTGAATTCTCTCTTTTCATTTTTTTAAGAAGTCTTCAGGAATAGTTCTTCAGGGTTCTTGAAGAACATTCAAAGCTTATTGAATGTCTGCTGCCTTTTGTTCTGTTCTCCGTCAAGATGATCCCACACTTTACCAATAATGTTGAGATCTGAGCTCTGGGGAGCCCGGTTGAGCACCGATAGTGTTAATCCTTTGTTTTTTCTATTCAGATATGCTTTTACTGCATTGCCAGTGTGTTTGAAATCATTGTAATTCTGAAAGATGAAGCTGCCGCCAATCAGACGCTTTCCAAATTACATGGTGGCTCATAGTCTGATGGTACTTTTCTGCGTTCATAATTCCATCAGTTTTGAGAAGATCTCAAATGCCACTGACTTAAATGCAGCCCCAAACTATGACAGAGAATCCAACAGGTTTTATAGATGGCTGTACACACTCACTGTGGTACCTCTCTCCTTACATCCTCTGTACTCCGACGAACCCAAAATTTCACATTTGTATTCATCACTCCCTCAGACCTGCTGCTGCTGATTTCATTATTGTTTTTGTGTAATTTGGCTTACGACAGCCTTTTCTCCCTGCTACCTTTCCTTAAGAATGGCTTCTTGATGGCCCCCCTTCCACTTCATACACATATAACAGGAATCATATGTATATCTCATTTTCTGTATCACTTTTTCAAATTTTCTTATCTAATACTTTCCCTGCTGAGTGAACACACTTATGAGCATGATTTTATTCTTCTGATGACCATTTTGGAAGTTTCAGTAAAATCTGACCAATACTGTAGGAGTATTGATTCTTGTGGAAAGAAACACTGGAAGTGTCCCCATAAAAAGACAGATGTAACCTTGACCTAGAGCACAGTTTGGATGAAGACCCATTAGGGGATCAGTGTGTGCAAGTTTTACTGTGAACTATGGCAGAACGGACAGATGACAGATGCCTTGCCATGGCATCAGCTCATCGGTCCTTTAACTGGATGAAATAAAAAGGGGGAATTACACTGATGATGTGAGCAAACCAGGTTATTCCCCAATTATCACACTTCAGGACCCGAAGCCATGCCTAAACCACAGATCTAGTCCCTGACTGGCCCTTACTAAGGTGAAGATGTTAATATGCCAAAAATAAACCTAATGATAACATGTATTGTATTTGCCTCTTCCATCTATAGATAGTGTCCCTTGGCATGATTAAATAAAGGCTTTAATAGGGTTTTATTAGGGTTTAACAATAATGACAAAAATAAAAAGATTACAACTTCTGCTATTAATTTGACTGGCATTTCATTTCATTTCATTGTAAACTGTCGTGGTGCTCCAGTTTCCATCCTCGCCTTGACATCCCTCTGAACACGCCACAGTTCCACTACTCTTCTTTTTCCTAGTAACTCAATACAAGCAGAGACTTTTACACATGCAGGTGCGCACAGACACACACACGTGCACACACACAAAGTGGTGTGTTTACCCCTTTTAAAAAAGGTTGTCAGAGCATATCACATCAGCGAAGTCAAGCTTGCATGCCCAGGAAAGTGGAAGGAGTGGTCTAATTCTGCTTCCAACACCAAACGCTCAGCCAAAAAAACAAATTCAGCAAAAAA
>VUQG01003368.1:0-14401 GCA_015106755.1 Etia nguti
CCAGGAGGCAGGGCTGGGTGGACAGAGGCACAAGGGATGGGGACAGGCTTTGCAGGCCCACCCCGGAGCGAAAGTTGAGTTCCGGGGCGGGAAGTAAGGGCTTGAGGATGCTGACGAGGCAAAAGGCAGAGCCGCTGTTGGGAATGAAGTTGACCTTGTTGCGGTCAGGACACAGAAAGGGAGGGATCTCCTGCAGAGGCTTGGGCCTGGAAACACATGCAGAGACATATTTAGCCTACACGTTAACCTCTCGTTTTTATACAAGTTCATCATGACTTTACAAAACACTTAGACACCTTTAATGGCTTTTGGACAACAATGTAACTGTGGAGAGATAAATTAAGGTTTGCTCACACACACACAAACAGTACTTGACATATTCGATGTCGATTTTGGTTGTTCTACGTGATTTTATGGGTTAGGGTTAGCAGCTGGTCTCCAACTGGAAGCACATTGAACACCTCCTTTTCCACTCACATTGACTCCTCAGACACTTTGACCTTCTCACAGCCCTCTGGAGGTTCTCTCTTGAACATGTAGCTGTTGTTGGGTCTGGGAGAGGCGGCGTATTTGGGCAGCGGGGAGCAAGGCCCCAGCTCTGAGAATAAGCGAGAAGGCGGGTTAGCGACACGTCGAGCTCACAAAGGCGCTGCTATGTGTCTGGCTTTGACTCTTGTATGTATGCGTGCGTTGGTCACCTTTGTCCTCGTACGGGCTGCCTCCACCCGTGTCGTTGAGGACGGTGAGGTAGGAGGGTGAGATGGAGTCGGGACGGCTACTGCAGTTGCTGTGGTTACCGCTCAGGCCCCCGCCCGAGGGAGTCTGTGTGTCGATGCTGCGGGTACTGCTACTTCGCTGTAGGGGCACAGGCAGGGGTGCGCGGTGCCCATCGGGGACATCTTGTGGCTGTTGCACACACACACACACACGAAATCACAATTATATCCCCAATCTTTTAAAAAAACAATCTGAGACGTATCTTTTTAGGGAAGGACACGACATTTAACACTGGGAGCACGTTAACGCATTGAAACTCACAACAATGGTCTCGTCCTTCTCGGGGGTGTCACGGATGATGATGCGTTCGATCTCCTGGTTAAGGCCCTCCACGCTGTTGCGGAAACGAGGGGCCGACGACTTGGATATAGGGATGGGTATCAGAATGGTCTTAGGCATAGGCGACTGCAAAAACACAGACAGACCGCATTTATTACAAATGTGACTTTAAACGGTCGATGCCATAGAAAGAAACAACTGTGGAGATAATTTATCTGAACTAATGTTTGCTATATGCACTATATCTGAGCCAGCCATTCATTTTTTTCCAAGACATCCAGAATACAGGACAGCTGCATTGCAACAGACTCCACAGGGAATGTGTGAGTGGCCCTGCTGCCACCTCTGTCGCATACAGTAGAATGACATGAGCGGCCACTAAAAGTGTGTACGTACGTCTACATCACACACACACTGGAGCTAAATAAGGACATTGAGAAAGTGGGACGTCCTCAAAAACCCAGATCGGGCACCCAACACAGTCTTCCTCCAACCTGCACACTGTCTCTATTGGTCACCTGCGATTGGATGATGGTGTGGCTGCCATTGAAAGGGGCCTTGCGCTCTTTGTCCCTCCGATGGCGGCTGCTGCGTTTGCTGCGCTGTAGCTGCTGACGCAATTTGGCGATCTGAAGAGGGCACATACAGACATCAGTGTTAACGGTGGCATGCTGAGAAACAAGGGATTCAGAATGTTCCAACACCCGTATTGTAATTTGTGCCTGTAATCAGGTAAGAAAGTGACCTCCTTGAGCTGGTCGGTGCTCCCACAGGAGGCCGAGCGTTTGTGAGAGCCCCTCCTCCTCTCATCTGCCCAGGCCCTGGGGGTCTGACACACACAGATGCACACATACACTGTTCAGAGCTAAAGCTCAACCGTACAAGGTTAAAACTGCTAAACAGGAAATAAATACAGCTGAAACCAAAAAACATTTGACAGTTCTTAAATAATCAAATATATAGGGATTATTTAAACAGACAACACCAACTCCCAATTTATAGAACTGACTTACAGGATGTGTGCAGCACGGCTTGTTTTATGTTAAAACTGAGAAGCCAGTTAGGAGTCTGGGGAACCTCTTGAACACAACCACAACCATAATTCATGAAACACCAGAGAGTTGAAAACCTGGCTTATATTGCTGGACAAATCAGGGCTGGCAGTAAAGTTCAAGGCCTGGATTTTATTGGCATGGCATCCTGCCACAACTTCTCCGGACACTGCTGGTTTACAATGTCACACTGGTCATTATGGTTTTGGGAGCACAATTGCTAGTAGGTGGTTGGCCCTTCCTTGTAGTCTAAAGTGGATTTGTGGTTCAGCAAGGACAGCACGTTGACAGTCTGTTAACAGTCTGAGGATGGCCTGTCTACCTGTGGAGAGCTCTGTTGTCAAGGCAGTGTACAAAGTGTCTGGTAAAACCGGTTTGTGGGCCACTCTTGCTTGTGGTGCTGTTGGTTTGTCAGCCAGCTGCAGAGAAGAGTGCAGTCATAACATACAAAGGGCTGTAGTGAAAAATACTGCAAACACTGTTTGTGCTTTTCATTCTCTATTTTTTGATCTTTGAAATTTTTTCGTGGTTCTCCTGTTCTCGGTGGACTCCGCTGCCTTCCCTATTCCACCCACCGGTGAAGCAATCAGCATTTGGCAGACACACAGGTCATACAGTTATGTGCAGTTGGGATTTTAGAGGACTGCACGGAAGCATATATCTGTCCGCTTACTGTCTGAACTGAAGCGTGTACGCGGATGGACACTTTTGCAGGACCATAAATTACACAACGGCAGCTTTATATGGGAGGAAGAGCAAGATGTGACTCCTCTTCAGCAGACTGTCAGAAGAATTCATGGTTTTCAGACAAACCCAAACAACAGAGATGATGCTGTATAGAGACTCCGGTGACACCAGAGTCTCCTTGGCTGGCATAAGAGGTGAGGACAGGCAGGAAGTGGAGAGCTCAGGAGCCTCAATAGGGCAAGGCACAGAAAAGGGAAAGAAGCCAGTTGGTCCAAGAAATGACCCAAGCAGGGGAAGAGGAAACCCGATACAGCCGGATGGTTGGGATGCGACTGCAAGGGGTGAGGACTTGATGGGAGCAGGTAATGAACTGGAATATCTTGTGGTTAAAACTATGGAAGGCTGAGCCACCCCAGTTTATCCAGTCAGTCTATAATGTCCTCCCCACCCTAACCAACCTCTCCTTCTGCAGTCTTGCAGAAACCACCCCACATCCCTGCTGTGCCAGGGAAGAGGATGACTGAAACGCATCTTAAGCTGTTGCCCAATAGCCTTGAAAAAGGGCAACATAAAATTCCTAAAATTTAATTTTAAAACTGTTATTTTTTCTTGTTTATGTCACTGGGTCCTTTCCTCTTCCAGTAACAGTAATAATACTTTTACTATGTATTTTGCCCTGTGCATATAAACAAAATGTAAACTTTGTGTATCTCATAATTTTTACTACACACACAGACGCTATACTCACCTGCGTCGCTTTGTCCCTCATGTAGGGAACGTGTTGTTGCTGGCTGTCGTCCTGAGGCCAGGGACCTGTCAGGTGAGAGCCAGCGAGCGTGCCCTGTGAGGGCCACAGCTGGACGCGATGGCAGGAAACCGAGAGGAGAATGAGGGAGCAGAGTGCTCAGAGGGAGAGAAGGGGGGAATGCCGGAGGATGTGGAGGACAACCAGAGGAGAAATCTAGGAGGTTAAGGCCACAAATGCAGTCTGAAGGCAAAACAGAAAATGAGTTTGATTAGATCTAGAGATGTAAAGACGTTTGATGTAAACACATCAACAAATCACCAGACATACAGCTGGCCAACGGGATAAGCTCGCTCTGTCTGTCTAGGTCTGTGTGTATTTACATTTGTGTCAGGGAGTCTCTGTGTGTGTCTGTGTGTGGCCAGATTGATGTTAATCCATCCCATGCTGGGCAGAGCAGCTATGCCAGGCTCACACAACCCTCTGGTTAATGGCATTAAGACACCTTAAATGAGAGCAGGAGAGCGTACCCGACTGACCCTGATGCAGAACTGCAGCTTGAGGTTTTTCAGTGATTCACTGACACCCATGGGTTCTTGCAGGGTACCAGCACCATCGGTGAACTGCACAAATCCTCAAGGATTGTGTATATGCAAAAATCTGGTGTACATATTATGGTACAGGGCCCACAATATATTACAACCTTGTATATAACGCCACTTATAGTGATCCTGTCCATCTTACTGTAGGGTTGTTGATATAGCATTAACAACAACTTCTAAGTCTATGCATTCTCTGACAACAGAGAATTCTTTGCAGTCTAATGAATTACATTTTCAGTATTGAGCTCATGATTATTTACATAGTTTAAATACCAAAAACCAAAAAGTACAGTTCAACATCAGAATTCGACCTCATCTGCTATGACAGATGAACGGCAGTGCAGCAGTACAAACACACACTGCAGACAGTTTTAATGGATAACGAAGAATCAACTCATTCAACTTCACTCATAATGTTGAAATGAATGCTACATGAATCCATAAATGCAAACACGCAGCTCTGACTGGTAGTGTGTGTGTGTGTCCTTGAGCTAAATTTGGCAGGGGCCTTGACCAGTGCATATAGCTGTTGCTAGGAAACGTCTGGGGGGCGGGGGTACTGATCATTATTAACACACAACAGAACTTGGTTGTATGTGTCAGTAAGCGGGGTTTTCAGTATCAGCAGTCTGCCAGTGAAATGCTCCCAACACTTTATTTTGATGGCAGCATTTTCCTGCCTCAGCGGTTGCCCACAAATCACCTGCACAGTGTACAGTGACGCTACCAGCAATAGTAACACTGGTAGTAGCAGTAATAGTAGCAGAAATAACAGAAGAGTAGCTCAGCCTTCTGTCATGTTGCTGTCAAAACAACATGAACAACATGAACATTTTTTGGCCTAAAAAGATGGCCTGACCACTACGAGAATAGATGAGGATTTATTTGTAAATGCTGAACATTTCCTGTCTTATCACTATCTACCTTGCATGATAACTCTGTGAATGTTCACTTATTAGGGGATGAAATATCTCTTAACACGAAAAATAAATGCTCCGTGCACGTTCATCTCCATACAAAAGCCTGCACGGTGCAATGTTGGCCGATTGTGTTTGGTGGGAAGCACGCCACCCCTCCCCACACATACCAAAACATATTCCACGCCGGTGCTATAACCCATGCTCAGGAGCATCATCCACTTTTCTGACCTTATATATGGAAAAACAGACTCACCTGCAAAATGCAGTCTCGGTGCGCTGCATGCAAAAGGGCATGGAGCTCTTCGGCAGCCCCGGACCCTGTTGCCGCTACTCGAGGATGCTACAGATGCGATGGTAAAAGTCAGGGCAGAATGACCAGGGTGAAGATTGCAAGTAAGGAAGGATAGTCCCGGGTATCAAAGTTAGATACCGAAAAAGAGGGAAAAAATAGAAACACGGCCTTCGTGAGGACAGCAGCGATACCGCTGGTGTCAAAATGGGCGTTGCTGTGTTCGCACCCTGCCTCCTCGAGACGTCGGGGATGGATGTTTTTCTCTCCCGGCTGAAGCAACGCGACAGCTTTAAGCGTCTAGCCAAACGCTTTATGCTCGAAGAAAATAACTGCTAAAACAGAGAGAGGGTGCCTCGTCTGCGGAGTTTGTGATGAGCTGGAAAAAGAACTAAACAAACAAGCAACAACAACAACAACAAAACAAGACGGGAATAACACATTCAGAAAGGATAGAAAGAAGAAGGCGGTGATGCTGGGCTAGCCTCCGTTCACACAACGGGAGAGGGACCAGTGCATTGTGAAGTCAGCCGGTGTAACCGATACTTCCGGTTATTATCTTCTAAATCCAATCTGCACGCTGTCAGGTCCATGTTAATCATGATCTCCTATCTATCTATCTATCTATCTATATGATCACGACTACAGTTACCTTTGGTATTTACATCAACACCGGCAAATGGGCAAATGGGGAGAAGTGCAATACGGAAATAATTGTGTTGTTTTTGTTTTTCTATAGCCACACACACATATATATATATAACTTCATTGTAATTTTGTATTATTCTTTTGCACTGAGAGGATTGCATCTTAATTTCGTTGCTCAACTAACGAAAAAGCGTAGGTTTGTGGCACTTTATTTTGAATGTAATACGATCGACTTCCGGTACGTCCTGGCTGCTCCCGGCTGACTTAGCACAGAAGAAGAAGCGCTCTGACGTAGCTTACCAACGCTGCGCTGCTCGTGCTGATGCTGCAGTTGCTAGGGCGCGTGGAGCAGACGGCGGAGAACAGAGGTGAGGTAAACAAGCGCGAGAGGATATGACTACCTAGTGTCGATTAATCACTGAGAATTACGAGGGTTGGTCGACAGAGGTGCAAAAAAGTAAAAAACAAATAAAAAAAAAAAAACCAAACGATATTATTTCTGTTTGAATAATTCCATTTATTTACGTCCAAGACAGCCAAGTGTTTCATCATGCGGCTGTAGAAGTGTAGCTTACGACTCTGTAGTCCTTTGGTGCTGCCACTGTTTTTTGTTAAGCGTCTTAAAACACTTTAGACTCCTTCCTTATTCACAAGAGGCCACCACGGCGATGTTTGAGTTGGAAGATTATAACGCCGAATGTCCTTCCTGACGAAAACCCTAGGGGTGATGTGTCTGGTATACTAGAACTAATATGGCAATGCCCAACATAGCGGCCTACAGAACAATAGTAAAACCCTTTTTATTTAGAAAAACAAACAAACAAACGAAAGCAAAAGAAAACAAGTAATCACCTTTTTTCTCAATATTGGCCTCAGTGGCAGCTATCAGCAGATTTACCAGTGGCAGTGACCAACATTGTGCCACATCAATTTTGCACAAATAAAATGTTCAATAATTGTGTGACGAAGACCTGAAAAGACTATACAAAATTTTGAAGATTTTTCTTGTTTTCATAGCATAAAAATGGTAAATATGGTGTTAAATAAATAAAATAGATTTAGATTTTTTCTTCAGAATACTGCTGACAACGCACCTCAGGGGAACAAAAGGCATGAACCCAAACACAGATTAAACGTATATACCCAACAATTATTTCATACATTTATTGAGGGTTTTTTCTTCTTCCATATTGACTTGAAAATGTTTACAGAAACTGTACCAAGCAGACGCATAGCAATGGAATCAAAGGCAATGTCCATTGAATGCAAAACGTAATACCATAAAAATGATGCAAATATTAATGCGATACATGTAGAGGTTGTTTTTTTGATACAAACTACAGATTACAAAAACATAAATGAGATCGTTTCATATGCCCTGAAGCGGCGCTGAAAATACAGAACGAGTATGTCGACATTTCAGCACGCCTGTACAGCGCGAGTAAATAACATGTGCACATTCACGCAACACACACACATCACTCACTCCAACGTCAGGGGATGAGACGACAAGAAACAAAAAATAATATCCAGCGTGCTTCAGTGTTTTGTTTTGTTTTTTTTTCAGTTTTTGATTTGTGTTTCAACAGCAGAATCTGGGGTTTGTAATATTTCATGTCTTGCAGACAGACAGCTAAATGCAGAGTCCATATTGAGGTCAGATAGTAGTACAGTGACTCTAATCAGCCACTGTAACAGATGCCTCCATAGGTTTGGCTCCAGTGATTGTAAGACCCCAGAATGAGATTTGTTACTGGTGTCATTGTGCAAGCAGACAAGTTCCATGACACCCCACTTTTAAGTCAGCTGGAATTGATTCTTTAGTGTTAGCGTTCCCATAAAGATAGTCCAAAGAGGAGGATTGTCAGCTATTTTCTCCTCGTGAGTCAGGTTGGGGGAGCAAGGGTTACGATAATGTGTGATGGATTGTTTACAAAACGACTGTGACTATTCATAAGTGCAACAGAGATTAACATATCGAAATAACAACAGGATAAAAAAAAATTGAAGCAATAAAAACACTGAAAGCATCTAAAAGCTACATCCTATTGCACAATTAAAAGGTATGATACAAAAAGAGGATACAAAGTCATGAGACAACAATTGGTATTGCATACAAGGAAAATGTTTAAAAAGTTGCTTTGTCTTTTAAGACCATTAATTTGTTTACAGAGCCCAGTCTCAATTTACTCGATAGAGCAAAGAGGGAGTAACCGAACGCTCCGAGTGTTGATTGTTTTTCATCGCCTGTTTAAGTTTAGAGACCACTTTTCGTCTTGGTCGCAACAGACACGTTTAGGAAACACTGATTTCAAATTGGTTCAAAGTGCACAAAGACAAAAAAAGAATTTAAAGTACCACTATGAAACTTCAAACCAAGATTTAAAAAACACAAAACAAACAATGCAGAAACAGAAGCCAGTGAGAATGCTGCATAGCTGGATTCCATTTAAAGCAATGCCATCAGAAAGACACACAGGAGCGGGACAGACCTAATTACTGTACATGATCAGACTCGATTGTTGGTTTGTGACATATTCCATAGCTTCCTCGTGCTGATTCAGAGCAGAGAGCTCCACACAAAATAACGAAGTGCTCTCTAGTTAGTGTTGCCGGGCTTGTTAGAGGGTCCACGTTCACACATGTGTGTCGCTGGGTTCTCTGGCCAAGCTGCCCCCCCGCAGATAGATGGCTGAACTGGACTTGGGCCGGTTCTGACTGTGACTTTGACCTCGGGTAGAGCCGTTGTTGTTAACCTCTGGCCCCCGGGTGTCTGTAGAGATGACCCATGTGGTGGGTCGCCACTTTTTCAGAGAATAAGGGGTTTTGACGCGCTTCTTGATCTTATCTCCGGTTCCCAACGCTCCATCTGGCTGGACTAAACCGTCTCCTGGAAAACACGGTGGAACAATGATTAATGAGCAATGTAGCAACTTTTACACCTTTGTACATGAAAATCATTAAAGACAGGCGAGTCTTGAGGCCATGAAAAACTACATGTTTTGATAAGGACTTTCTTTTCTATTAACCACTGATTATTAACTGAATTGCTGGATTAGTCATTTAATTTCTAAAATATTCTCAATAAAACAAAGAATGAAATATATCTACTAATGTTTCTTATTTTGACCAACAAAAGAATGACCAAAATCAAAGCAGAAGAAGCAGCAATTTCGACTGTATAACCTACAAAAAGCTTTGGACCCTACATTTCCTATAATGCAACAACACTCTTTCTGCCTAGTAAACATTATGTCTTTCAAACTTCATGCTTCCAGTTTATATTGCAGACATCTGTTATGAGCAAATTGACTTTCATGTGCATAGTTAATAACGGATGGATTACAATTAGTTATAATACAATTTAGCAACAGAGGGCTGTTTGAAGTATTTTATTAAATCAAATATGCCAAACATTTGTAGGTTCCAGTTTGTCAAATGTGATTATTAGATTTAGTCTAGTGATACTCTGGGGCTTCTTGCCAATACGTTTTATCTGCAGTCAAATCTACACTGAATGTATCTACAAGTAATATGTGTGGTTCAAAGCCCGAAATATATTGTGGAGTCACGTTCATCAACAAGAACTTATTAAAATATGTTGCATGTACTTTCAAGATGATTAATAGAGACACTTTACTTTGACCCACTCACGCACACATCTTTGTGCTTCCAAAAATAGTCAGTTTAGCACCAAATTGGATTAGCCGCCACTAAAAAAACAGCCCTCACAGATGTACCATTTCTCCCTGTTCAGTAATATTTGATATAAACAACAGAGACCTGCTCTGTTTCGAAATGACTGAACCCTTTGAGAAATTTAGGAGCTGCTTTTAGACATTTACATTACAGTATGATCCAATGGGCCAATACAACTATAGTATACTTGCAAATGATTCTCACCTAGTGAGGCCAGGTCCTGTGTTGTGAAGGACAGATCGAGAGAGTTAGGTCTCTCTGGCCTACGGGCTCTGGGCTGCCTGAGCAGGGCCTCTCCTCTCATGGTGACTGGAGCTTCCCCCTGGGGGTCTGTTGCAACAGTGCCCGACAGTGAGCTTTCTCCTGGGGGCACCGTAGTTTCCCTGCTTGCCCCCTCGCTGCTTCCCTCCTCCTCTCCTCCATCACTTTCTCCGCCGCTTTCACCATCCCCCTGGCCATGGCCCGTGTTGCTGTTGTTGTTGTTGGTGTTGGGTCGGGCCGAACGGAGAGCAGTCACGTTTGTGGACGCGTCTCTTTGATCGGGGTGCTCTCGTTCTTGGCTCAAAAGAGGCTCATGTTCATCTGGGCTGGCTGTGATGACGCCGAGTGACAGCCGGCTGTCATCTGACCTCAGAGCTCCAGATCCATTGTGAGTTATGTTGGAGCCTCCAAAACCTGCCGCTCCACCCGTTACTATGGATGAGATCCCAGCACTGACGTGACCATTAATGGTGCCGTTAATGGTCACGTTGGCATGTGTATCCCGTAAAATGGGTAAGTTGTTTGTGCCTGTGCCTCGGTGAACCTCTACAGCTGAATTTGTGCCCGTAACTGTACTAATGTTCATCTTTGTTCCCTCCACCTGCCGCAGGTTGGACTTTCCTGAGCGCCCAAACTTAAACCTTAGTGAAGAGGAGGAGGATTCCTTCTTGACGGGCTTGTTGCGCAGGGGCAGACTGGATGGCCTCTTGGGCAAGTTTTGCTGCTTGGGCAAGGGAAAGATGGTAGTGGGCATTGTGGCAGCAGTGTCTGACGTGCCGGACACCTCACTCGCCATCTTGATAAGAGGATAAAGCAGGCTGGAACTGCCAGGACTCAGTGGGTCTGGTGAGCAGAATTGCTTCTGGGAGTGCTCCATTAGGTTCTCATCCGAGCTCTCCTTCAGGTTCTTGTCTACTTCTTTAGGGTCCAGCTTTGTGGTTTCCAGGTCTTCTTGGGTTAGATGTAGGCACACGGGCACTGTGGTGGCCCCTGCGAGTCCCTCTGACTCAGAGATGATAGTGGTAGTTGTAGTGGAGGCTGAAGGGCTACCTCTCATGCCCATGCTGGTGGTGCTGCTTTCTGGGCTGGGCAGACGGGCGTTTGCTTGCTGCTGACGCTCCTGGTTGATGGAATTCCTGTTCCTCTCTCCGGTCCCAACCCCAACTCTACCAGTCACAGAACTAGTTGCGTCCACCTGCGTGTTCTTGGCTACACCTTCATGCTCTTCAATGTACGTAGATGAATGGTCTGTGTACGGGCCGGACTTTGGCGTCATGCGATTTCTGGACCAAAGAAACAGTGTTGAAAATGTCAACAAGATCGTTCGAAACAATTAAAAGCCACATCCTGTCATTGTATTAAGTTGAAACTTACCTCTCGTTGTGCAGTGTAGTGGACATGGGGTTGAGTGTAGGGCTGACAGACTTGGAGCGGTCCCATATGAGGAGCAGCTCTGCCAGACGCTCCTCAGCACACTGAGCTGTGAGGCGAGCCTCTGCGTCCTGGTCCCAACAGTCTTCCATAGTCTCTTTCAGAGATCGAACCGCCTGGAAGACACAGTATATTATGGCTATTAACAACATGACTGCAAATTTTGATTTTGTTTTATTCGCGCTCTTCACTAAAACTTCTAAGTTCTTTCAGTTTTAGTGAACTAAGTATCATAAGATTATATTACACTAAATCTAAAGTTATCAGTTGATTTTTGCAGTGTTTTTACCGGTGAGAGTAGCTTCACATGGTTTACAAAGCATCTTATTGTCCTCGATATCAATACGTCTACTCTTCTCTTCCTTCAAAGCACTGACATTCTGTTGCATTTTCATGGGCTGAGCCCATCCTCCCAGCCTGCTTGGTGGGGGCAGACCAAATTGTGCGTGTCTGACCTTACTGAGATTACTTCTGATTGGATCACTTTCAAACTTGTCCTGCCCTTCTACACAACTTCATCATCTTCACCATCCCTATGTACACAAGTATTTTTGCAAACATTGCTTTTTCTATGTGTTTTAGTATTTCCCTCACACGTAAACAGCATTTTGGATCTACTGAAAAATGAGCTTCTGAACAAATCCAGCCAGGGTTAAAATTTTTGAAAAAGATTGATGGGAAAAAAAAAATTATTTTGCTATATAGCCCAGCTCTAAAACAGACTATTTCTAAGCTTTTTTTTAATATGTGGAATTTGTTTTGCTATCCTGTTACAATGTGGCAATATTCTCATTTTAGCCCTATTCCCTACATACATACGCACCAGACTGTTCTCTTTCCAGGCCTCGGGGAATTTAGGCCTTTGCTTCTCCCTGGATACCAGAACTTGCATGTCCTCAAATGTTGGGTGGTTCCCTGCCTCCGCCTGGAAGGCCATCTGGTACTCTGGCACAGACTCTCCTAGAGGTAGGCAGGGACACGAAGAGAAAAGCCTCATTTTAGATGTCTTTGACATATCAGAAATACCCATTAAGTTTGTTATGAATGCACCTTTCCTCTGGTGCTTCCATTTCTGAGCATAAAACAAGTAGCGCTACAGTCTTTTTTTCTATATTTAATGTGTGCCTTTCTCTTGTTTTGTATATATTTTGTCTGTTTGCTATTTATTCCTGCTCTCTTACTATTTATATTTTACTCAGTTGGCGTGCAGCACCCATAATTTCGTTGTACATGTACATGGACAATAAAGGGCTATTCTGTTCTATTCTTAAGTTGCAGCTTTCCTCTGTCCCACAGTAGAAATGACTCAAAGCAGATTTAACTCACCAGGGAAAAGGTCAGTACATCTCATGAAGGTCTCCCAGTAGACTAAGCCGAGGGCATACATGTCCACCTGCTTCAGTGCTGCCTCACAGTCCCTCAGGTTCACCGCACCCTCAAGCACCTCGGGGGCCATGTAACGGATAGTCCCCACCTGGCAGACAAAGAAGGTGTACATGGGGGTGTGGTGGAAAACAAACTGTTAAACTGTCCAGAAATACTGTAACACCGACACGGGTGGGTTTTGTTTGCTGTGGATGTAGTTGGATCACATTATTAGATCTCATAATCTCAGCTTTGACAAAATATTAGCAGGCTGTGTGTTTGCTGACAAAGTGCTAAACTAAATGAATGCATATATGCAAGAAACCACACTGACAGTTTTCTATAGAAACATAATCTCCTGTAGCCTAACGTTAAGAGCAAGTCTCAACTCATTTCACAGCATTTCCATCCTCAGTCTGAGTACTTGTCACTAACTGAGTTGGGGGAGAAGATCCAACCAATCATGAAAAACTGACTATCTGCTTAAGTCTACCATCATTTTACATTGACCCTGATGTGTATTTATAACAAATTAGTGGTTTAGCTGAGTTTTCAGAGTGGAGTGGAGCAAAGTAAAAACAGCTCACAACGTTCTCCGTGTTTAGTTCAGTAGCCATGCCATTTTATTTGATCTGAACTTAGCTGAAACTGCTGTAAGATACAGTCTATTCTTTGCTGTTTGCTGTCTATTCCTGTTTTAGTAAGCAAATACAGAGACGTGTTTAACCCTGACTGTCTGACTCTGCTGCTGTCTTTTGCTTATGTTCTAGTAGACTACACTCATCAATACAGGCATGTCCTCTGCTTCCTCCTGAACACTCACCTCACTTATAGCTGCATTTTCCTCCTCCCCGTGCCGTGCTGCTCTGTTCCCTGTCAGCTTCATGGACAGGCCAAAGTCGATAATGACACACGTGCTGTCTGCTTTGACGAGGATGTTTCGGCTGTTCAGGTCCCTGTGTGAAACCGCTGGCTTATACAAGTCTTGAAGGGAGAACGGGAGAATTGCAAAGGAAGCGAACAACATAAAAGATTTAGGCTAATTTCTCTTTTAGTAAGGATGTTAGCATGTACAGCACTTCCAAAACTTCTCAGAGAGCACACTCAAGCAGGTTTTGTGGGATTTGCTAATGAATGATAATTGAGAAAAAAAGGCTTCATATATTCATAGATTCACATTTCCCTCAGTACTCACTGTTCAAAACAAGCTGCACTGTCAACAGACAACTAAATACTCTAATCTAATCTACAACAATGGGATTAAGATCATATCAGAGTGGCCTCCACTTGCAGTATCCTTCTGTCCAGGAGAGGGTGCAGTGAAGGCTGCTGCAAGCTGTGGAAGTCACCACAGCTATGTGCTGCCTGCTATTGATGAGCAGGACCAAAGGGGGGAGGGATGACGACTGCACAAAAGCCCAAGAGATTCTGCTGTTAGCTGCTGCACAGATCTAACAAACACCAGCTCTCTCTGTCCCTGTTGCCCGTGACTTTAGCTCCCTCTGTCTCTTTTTCTTTGTAAGCCCAGACACCCTAACTTGTAGCACAAACAAGATAAACTTGTATTATTTTGCAGTCTCTTTTACTCACAAAAATTATTAGTGTACTGTCTTTCCCATGTCATTTCTAAGCCTGTTTGAGTATCT
>VUQG01003380.1:0-13327 GCA_015106755.1 Etia nguti
CTGTGAATGGTACTCATGGCCATTGATCAGTGGTCTTTGATCAGTGGGTTTTGGTCAGTGGTTGTTGATCAATGGTCATGAGAATTTGCATAATTAAGATTAAGGAACTGACCTCCCAGCCCATTGTTCCTTCAGTGGGCTGGTTTCAGTCGTTATGCAAATGTACTGTTTATAAGATTGGGGAAACCTGCAGTCAGCTGAGACTGAAGAAGTCACTTGGATGAGTGACGAAACGTTTCTCCCACAAAACGCTACGTCCAGATGAACAGAATCAACTTTTGGAGATCAAGTATTGTGGTTCTTTGCAAAGCTGTTTGAGAGTGATTCCAGTCAGATAAAGTTGGTACATAATTGTTTGCCTCCTGTCAGGCAACCTGTGCAATTGGCTTTCAGTTGAAAGTTGAGTGTGTGAACTTCTGGGCAACTGGTTGGCCTTCCCAATTACTTGGAACTGGTTGCGGAATAAGAAACCAGTTACTTTTAAATAATAATAAAGTTCATACAGCGGTAAACGTGCCCCTGTGTTTGCTAATCTTGCTGACTGGACATTTTAAATTCCAACTCTTCTGAGCTCAGTATTGTTATGCGTCCCAGTTTGAAGGTAGTGAGATTTAATCATTTTAGTTCAGACTGCTGCTTCATATCGCATTACGGTATTAAGGCTTGGGTAGCTCGTCACTTGCGTCATTACTAGAGTGACATTTCAGTTACTGTGTCTTCTGATCCGACTGCTTTGTGTTGTTCCGCTCTTTAGAGCTGCAGTCATTTGATCTTTTCTCTTCAAGTCTACAACGATTTAAAAATGAATATAGGATTTTAGAAAAGACAAATCTAGAGTTAAAATGCACAACTCACACTTTAAACGGAAATGTCTTCCGACCCAAATGTGAAAGGTAGTTTTAAAAACTTCAAAACTTTTTTTTTTGAGTCTTATCTGTAGTCATCTTCAATTCGCAGCATGGTGTGACGAATTCTAGTGATGACCCAGTTTCAATGTTTAAAAAAAAAAGTTTTGTCTTAGAAAGGGTCTCATGCAAAATATATAATATTTTAATCAATGCAAGTCTGAAATCAAAGACAGTAGATTGCTGGTTAATAATGACCGCTGTGGAGGTAGATGGATCTTTAAATTTATCCAGTTTTTAAAACATTTCAAGACATATACTGTCGTTATGAAGAACAATGGCTTGGCGAAGGAAACGCTTTTGGCTACAGATTGATTTGTGTGTACACAGACAACACATACATACAAACTGTCCCCAAAGCTCACACCAATTTGAAACAGGCAAGGTTATTCATAAAGAGATAGATGTAGCTTTTTGCTTCTGCTGCCATTTGACAATCCATCTTAATGCATGATAATACTGGCTGTTGAGTTTTTCCCTTTGCCGGGCTCCACACGAATGCATCCAGTTTGTCTGTTACAGAAGGCTGATGATAGAGACAAATTACTGCTCATAGCTGGTTTACTGTACTTCCCTGTGGCCAAAGAGGTGGCTGGAGGCCACAACATTTTAAACACAGGGAGCCAATCAGCTGATATATGAGAGGTTGGGTGGGGGGGGCAAAATTGAGGAAAGGGGCTTAAACATTCGTAATTTTGTTATGCCATTGATTGCAGGTCACATATCTGATTTTTGCAGACTGAAACAAGAGGATTTATGAGGTACAACGTAATGGAAAGTTTACTGCTATTCCACTCTGAGCCAAAGCTTGTCTTCTTCCACCATTTAGCAGGGACGATATACGAGGCACTAATGGAAAAGGCAAGCAAGGCATGTTAAATATCTTGCTCCTTATCAACACAGGGTGTGACGGGTATATGGCGAGGCATTACAATGTTTCCCCCCTTGATGCGAAATCAATACTGCGACATGTTCAACCGCACATGCCTCGGCCGTAGCGTCCTCTTAATTGAATGTGATGTAGCATCTGCTGAATTTGCACTTGTGCTCGGTTTGCAGCAGCTTTACATTGCCCATGAAAATATCGATAGCTTCTCTATACCGCTTCACACTATATAGGACGCGTCCGTGCGGTGTGTGACTTTTATCAAGCATGATGACAAGGACAAATACTGCAGATTGGAAGTGTGAATGCCTATCTATGCACCTATACAACTTCATTACACCACTGCATTAGACTAATGTATGTAAACCTTTTGGAATGTTTTATTTTTATTACTTGCTGCTATGAAACCATAATCTACGTCTGTAACTGTCACTTTGGCCTGTGACAGACTTTTACACAGGTGTGGAGATGGCATGCATTATGAAATGCCCCGTATTTGTCACAGTTTTGGGAGTGAAGCAGGCAGTTGTGCTGATGCCATGAGGAAAGCTGGACATTTTTTTGTCCTGCTGCCCTGCTAATGAGTGGCACATTAGTGGAGCCTTGTAAAACTTTCCATTGTCATAACAGGCAGATGTGTCCTTGTTACTGTCTATGTACCAAATCTGCTCGCTGTAGAGGATGGGAAGAATTTGTGTTCTTATTCTGTCTGACTGTCCTGTTCATGGCTCCAGAAATGCAAAATTAAGCAAATGGAACTAATCTAATAATGGGCTGCTCCCCAAAAGCGAAACCTGCCAAACGGTGACGTACATGGATGATTGTTAAGACAACATTATTCGGCGTAAACATCGGTGGCTGTAGACTCTGATCTTGCACATTGCTCGGTATGACTCTAATAGCGTGTTCCAAAAACCAAAAAGTGGTTAGAAGCAGGAAAAATAATCTTTTGAATTTTAATGATCTTTTTTTATTCTTTTTAAACATGGATTGTGTGTATGCGGGTACGAGCCATAATGATGATTTTTTTTTCCTCCTCTTTTGCCTTTGCGGCTCACGTTATGGCTCCCCTTAATGTCCTTGCCTCTAACACTTCAAATACCTTGTTGTCTGAGCAGGACCATCATCCACCCACCATCCTGTTCTCATTTGTCTTTTACAATCTCAGCTAGTACATGTCAGGTCATCAGCCTGTTTGTCCTCCCCCCCTATTGTTACCCTGAGATGCGTTCAACAGCCCACTGCGGTGCAGGGTAAATGCAATCCATTTGGGATTTAGCACATGAGCGGTGGATAGAGTAAATGAGGGGAGAAGCTGTTATGCTAAACTTTCATGCATTTTGGTAAAAACTGATTTATTCTTAATTTGCTAGAGTTGATTTTAATGTTGTTTATGTGGTTGGATTACATTATGATACTGCAAAAGCTGCAAAATGAGTGTTAATGAAGTCATTCTAAAGTAAACGCACGCTATGATCCTGACATCAGGTTAAGGTTGTCTTTGCAGTTTGCAACTGACTGGGGTCAAGTTGGCAGTTACATCCAATCTGTGATAATATGACAATTAATTGTGGTAAATTGTTGAAAATTGCAAATCTAATGGTAATTATTGTAAATCTATTGCAGTTACATACATTATCAATTTACATCAAACAGAAAATCACATTAAATACTTTAATTCAGAGTTCAGACAGTTTGTCTTAGGTTTGCAGCCAGCTGAGACGACTTGCAGACGAGTTGTGTTCATCAGCACAGACTGACTCAGATTGATTGCAAAGTGTTGGGATTCGCCTTGAGATCAAAAGTGGCTGCCCAGTGGTTAAGAGTGTTGCACACTCAACCTTGAGGGTGATCAGCTGGTCGCAGGAACTACTTGCAATTGATCACTGAATGCAGTCGGTGGTATCACTGAGCAACTCCTTATGGTCTCTGCTCTCGAGTCATAAAATCAGAGAATAACCAATAAATTTAGTTTATTCAGTTTAATAAAATGTCTGTTTTTTGTTTGTTTTTTGTTTTAATCAAAATACATATATTCATACCAAATCCACAATCCTTTCCACTTGCACCTGTCCTTTAATCTCAGCTCCACTAAAGATTTTCATGGTAACCATGGTGCCTAGTGGCTAAAATGCCAATTTATGAAACACTCCGGTTTGTGTCTAACCAGGCAGCAAATTAGGCAAATTCTAGGATGCGTTATGTATGACCTTATTTTTTATGACAATGTTTTATCCTAGCATTTGGTAATGACTGATTCATTTATTGATTACTCAGTTATCGATTAACATTAACACTCACTAACATTTTCAGGTCAGATATGTTTGGCTTTTGCATGCGTGTCTGCTAGACTCCATTAGAGCAATGCTTAGGTAGAAGGAGAGCGTGCAGGCTTCCATCTAACTTTGTGCTGGCAGGGAGCTGCTGTTAAAAATAGCCTCAAGCTGAACACACAAGTTTCCTCCTACTTGCCTCACACCAAAAACCACACCACAGTATTTGCCACTGAAATACATACAGTACCTCTGTGAAGATAAATGTGTTCTCAGAATGCACTGGTGGTGGTGTAATATTGCTTTCCGTGTTTGTCTTTGTGGTGTAGTACACCTGCTGTGTCTGGGTCCATTCTCAAGTTTGTGCTTCCTGGTTTGGCAGAGATTTCATAGAAATATACATGCTGCAAAGAATAAAGTAAGCAAACTCAGCCCCAGGCTATCAGCTGAATGAAATAACCTGATCATTTTCCTCACTGTGTTGCGCTGAAAGGGAAAATTCATGAAACAGGGTGAAAACAAAATGGACGAAAAATAAAAATACAGCAGTCCGTGTATGTCTGTTGTTACACTGCTAACAAGAGCAATCCCAGACTGCGTACCTCCACCAAGGCAGAAAAATCCACCCATGTATGACCAAGTTTCTGGCAGTATTAGTAAAGATCTGATGCAAAAGGTCAGCTTTGCTCAAGAGTAAAGAATCCTTCCAAAAATCCTATCCCATCTCAGAATTTACTGCATATCTAAAGTGAGATCCGGTCCTATATTTGGTAAAATCTCTTTGCAAATCGGTTAGTAACTGCTCGGGTAATTCTGCTAAGTGGGCCAATCACGTATAATTCTTGGAAATGGTAAAAAATGGAGGCTATGTTACAAATGAGCTCGGATAACGCGTGCATTAAAAGATAAATAGGTGACGTGAAAGGACAAAGCTGTGAAGGCTGTAAAAGGAGTAGAAACCCCAGTTTGAGGCACCAGTCTGCCCGCACAAGGACAAAAACAGAAATCATCCTTCTGCTTTGGGATTTTTTTAGACTTCTCTTCCAGACATAATGATGATACCCAGTCATGCATGAGATAGTTCTGTCTTTGGGCCATTCATAAGATATTTTTCTCCCACATACATTCCAATTTTGATTCAGTCTGACATCAGTTTTGTGAGCACAAACCAACACCACATTAGCCTCTATTACAGCACTGTTTATCACAGATGGGTATCTAAGAAATCAGTAAATAGACATTAATGTTGGCAGTGTCTACCGGCCACTTCCGTCCAAATGCTGCTATCTCTCCCGATGAGCTCAGTCAGGAAACGCGGTCCAGGAAATAACAAAGAATGGCTTCTGCATTACAAAAACACAGACACAGAACTTTGTTTCTGGTGACATTTTTTAACCGAACAATAACCCAGACACTTACAGCAGAGTCCCACTAGGAAGACATCTCTTTACTGAAAACAGTAGGAATGTTTACAATCAATAACCCATCCTTTTAACCAAAACTGCTGATGCCACAGGGGAAATCAACACCCATCATTTGAATCAACAACAGCAGGTGACAAACAGTGTGTAGGGTTTCGTCATGACTTACTCCTGTTTGCATCAAGTCCACAAGGGCAAAATGAGGAGCCAGTCAAAATGCCATAACTTGTGAGGTGTATTTTTTCAGGAGGATACAGCATTAACAAGTATAATATTTTTTTGGGTCACGTAAAGGCAGAGCCCTTGTGATCAATATTCAGTGAAAACTGGCATAGATGAAGGTGACTGGTGGATCACTGATGGTTCAAATCAAACTTTATTAGAATATTTGGACTACAAACAGGAAGTGGATCATAGTTCATAAAAAAAATGTGGCACTGCGACTGAGTGTATAATCTCCCTACAATTACACAGAATTTCAGTGTGTTTTATCTGAAAGTATGATGTAATCATATTTACCAAGCAGTTTCCAGCAGATACACTCGAATAAGAGGTAACAAATTTATAAATTATTAATAATAAATACTTATATTGTAAGCAATTTTATGTAGTGGTTAGCTTGATGTATTTTACAGGAAAGACTAAGCATATTAAACAATTAAATCATTTTAAGTAGTGAGTAACTTCCATGTATTTTTAGCAAAGAAACATACATTTTTACACTTTAAATCTGCAGTACTTTCTTTGTAATATTATATTGTGGTGATAATGATGTTCATTTTTAAAAAACATTTAAAGTAGGAAAAGGAAAACGGTCCATATCACATTCTTTTATGTATTATCAGAGTGCAACTGAATAGTCCAAAATCCATCATGCACACTAACAAAAAAGTGTAATTAAAGCATAAACTCTGATTTTAAGCCCTTTATAATGTAAAAGTACTGCATATTTACAGTGTAAGTTGGGGAAATATTGTTTGCATTTACACCAAAATACATTAAAGTTTCTTATGAAGTACAGTATAAATGTTTCTTCTTTCCTGTAAAAACACCTTATGCTCATGTACCTAACCAGTAAGTATGTGTTGGTAAATAAAAATACATCATAATTTCAGCTCAAATACAGTAAAAAAAAAAAAAAATGCATAGGTATAAAAGAACTGTGTTTAAGTGAATCCAGTGTGTGTTACCTGCACACAGCCAGTTCTTTAAGGCCCAGCGATGAGTTTGAGAAATTATAATCCAGGAAACTCCAAGGAATTCGAAAGTTAAATTCTAAAACTCATGATGAAAATAGAGGCATACATATCCCCAGTTTCTCTACTGCATATTTTATTATTTTTTTCTCATGTCATTCGGTAAATGATCTACTGTAATATTCACTGAATTTCACTGAAAACTTTCATCTGCTGGAGGTGCTATAGAAAAAGTCAGAGGACCATCAAAGTCAGATATTCACACTATTCATGATGCTCTCAAGAATCTTGAATATCTTCAGCAGCACACTGTAGATTTTTACATATAATAACACCATTCACACAAATGCAAACCTCGTGATGGTGACGGAAGCTAAGATAGAAGTTATCAGTTTTTAATGATGGTGATGGGCTGACCAAGTGAAAACAAAAGAACTAGCAACACCGCCCCTTTAGCCCTTCTTCAATTCATTTTACAGTTGAAGCGTTAAGATAATG
Source organism: Etia nguti (assembly GCA_015106755.1). NCBI lineage: Eukaryota > Metazoa > Chordata > Actinopteri > Cichliformes > Cichlidae > Etia > Etia nguti. Next base: position 7,180 of record VUQG01003380.1, read on the forward strand.
TCCATTAAAAAAAAGATAATGTCCATAAAACCCCAAATAGTAAAGCATTACGTGTTCTTTTTTTCCCCACTAAGAAACTGCATACAGATTTCACGAAGGAATTGATATGTCACACGTTAATTCTAACCTCGGGCCTTTTAAGGATTAGTCGAACTATAAAAGCACAGCCTTAAAGATGCATCCTACAATCCGAACGCCCGGAGGGACTGACAATAAACAGATGGAGCAATTAGAAGAGTTTGAGCAAGCAACAGACACACAAAGTTAAGACATGATGCGGAAGTAACATAAAGTCGCAGAGCGCGAGAGGTAGTAGCAGATATTCAGCTGCACAGCCCACACAGTCTAATCTGTCATCACCGACTCAGATGGCTATTATGCATATACCCATGTGCTGCTCTCAGACACAGAAACTAACATCTGTTTACCTAAGCTGTGAGCAACTTCTTCTCAGTGGGACAGGAGAGGGCATACTGATTCACCCTGACAAGAAGCAACAGCAGGTGTTCCACGAAAACAAAAAGAAGAAAAAAGCAACTTTGTTTCTTTCACGGGAATGAGGGCGGCTAAGGACACTAAAGAGGAAACACGGAGTACGATGTGCGACTGAGTGGCCTGAAATTTAGAAAAAAAAAAGAAAAGAAAAAGTGCACAGGGACAAAACTGCAAGGGACATGAACATGTTGTTGCAAGTTGTTTTAACTGATTCTGAATGCGGTGCTCTGTGTTCTCTCAGCAAATCATAGGGGTGTGCACATTAGCAGTGGAAAAAGCCACTTATCTTCCTGTTTTACTCATTAATGCAGTACATGTTCGCCGGTTTGCCTCACAATGCCGAAGCCATTTCTAATGGTCTCATTTTCTCCAGCTCATCTCAATGTAACCTATCATTGAGGTTGAGTGCTCCTATCAATGGCCAGGGTAAGTGTGCTGCACTTATATACACAGTAATATAGCTTGGTTTAGGCTTGGTTTATTACTAAGGTGAGGCGAGACTTGGCTGTTCTTAGCTCTCTTTCTGGAGGCTCCTCTTCTGTCCCTCCTGTCCTCTTAACCATATATCAAACCATGCATTCATGCCAAGCAATTGAATTCTCATTGGATATAAATCTGGGCAGTGACAAATGAGGCCTCTGTCCGCTGTCTTCGTCTTATAAACTGACACGCATCCCTCGTGACTGATACCTTTAATTAGCACTGCAGTCTGAGAGATCCATGGCTCTGTGTCTTTCACCTCTAGAGCCAAGACACAGTCACCGAGCAGAGTCACAGATAAGGACCACCATCTTGCCAAGCTAACAGTAGCTGCCGGGCATTTTCAGAGGTTCTTTTGAAGGCAAATTATGAGATGTTCAAATTTTAGCTTGCTTAAAAATAAAAATATCCCTGCTACTGATATGTCCTACCAATTAGATGAAAACAGCAGGCATAAATACTGAAAAAGTAATGCAGATATTGCCTACCTACCAAAAAGTTTGATTTAAAGTTCCTGTATTAATGAACCGGTGATGTTAATTCTATTAATGACTAACAGAAAACTAAATCGACTGCTCGAGTTGATTAGTAATGAGTTTTTCCAAGGAGAATTGCCAATTAAGCAGGATTTCCTATCTATCACTGTTGCTCATTGCATGGTGTCATTGTTATACGTTTGACTTTTTCACATGACAAAAAAGAAAAACAACGAATACATTCGCTTCTATAATTTGATGAACATATTTTACTATTTTCTGACATTTATCAAATGTCAGATTAATCAAGTAATCAAGAGAATAGCTGTCAGTTGAGAGTTAAATGAGATTCTAATGGCATAGGCCTTTAAGCAGGCCATTATTTGTGTCGGGTTTTATTTATTTCTTTTCTCCGTGATTTGGGAAGATTACCAAAGAAGACACTTGGGTAGCCTTAAAAGGGTTCTGAAGAATCATTTGGAGGCTGAGAGAGAAGAAAAATCATGCCCAGGCTTTCCTGTAAGAGCTTGAAATTGGTGTCATCAGTGGTAGAAAAATAATTAAAAGATGGAAGGAGTGCTTTGAGTATCTCCCAGACCCAAGAGACTTGCCCCTCTTAACAGGAGGCAGAGCTGCAACTGGAGGGTTTTCAGTCCATCTCTGTGGTTCTGCACACTAGAGTAGTCAGTAAGCTACCCAGTGGCACAGCAATGAACTCGGATCACCCTGAACTGCTCAAGGATTTGAATCCTGTTGGCCTGGAATTGTTAACATATCTTTAGAGTTCAATAACTGAGCTCTTTGATTGGTTATCAGATAAAGTGTGTTTGACTTCATCAAACCATGAGCCTGTATTGCTTTGCAACTTGGTCGGTGTGAAAACCGTTGCCTTCAAAATGGATATATTCCATTTATTCCCCAGTTTCTGTTTGGTGAGTTTATTATATTTTGGTTCATAATTAAGAGTAGTGGTGAAAGTGCCATTAGTTGGCTTTTTGCACAACAACTGTAGTTGGAAAGGAGTTTCTCTTTAAATGTGTTGCCAAAACATTTTGATCACTTTTCTTCTGTGGTCAAGAATTTTAGAGATGTTAATGGAGATGTTTTGGAATGAGCTCCACATAAAGGTTTGTAACCTGTAACATTCAGAAGGTTTGATTCTGAGCAAAGGCCTCCTTTTTGCATGTTTCCAGTTCACAGATTATCCAGATGTTTCCTTATGGAGTGACCATGAGGTAGACCTTGGACAGCTGAAGAAGGCTGCAAGGTAAAAGGACATATGGTCTCCTCTATCCGCCCAACTGCTACCGTCATTAAGGGGAAAATAAAAATAGTCATTAGTTCAACAGTGAAGCAATTAATGCTTGTTGTGCCATCAGAAAGACAGCCAAATCCTTGAAGGATGCAGTATAATATGGGCTTGTTCAAACATCCATCATGGCTTTATCGGTGAGATGTTTTCCTTATTCTTTCACTGCATCTTTACAAAAAATAATCAAATAAATGCTTGTACTTTACATTTTTCAGGGTTTCATTTTGCAAGATGAAGAACTGCTCGTCACATAATTTAAAAACATAGCAGCCAAGGACTATATGACATAAGTAATTTATGATAACAAACTAATACCTAAGCTTATGATATATATCAGGGATGTCACACTTACTTTACATCATCATGTAAAGAAGTTCAACTACACAATTAATCTCAGAGATTGTTATAAGTTAAAAAACCGCAATTTCAATAGTACGTCACAGTTTTTCTACATGATAAACAAATCCCGCTGTAGTAACTGACCAAAATCTGTCAGCTCAACCAATTGTGCTTTAACTGGAAAAAGCCTTTTTTTTTTTAGATTACACGAGAAAAAATTTTGGTAGATTACTGACGAGTCCTTTTTGTGTGGACCGACTGTAAAAAAAAAACAACAAAAAAAACTACATTTTTACAATACATTGTGACAAAAACAGGAATTTTCTGTAATTTAAATGTTTATTTATCATTCATTTACTTTGGTGCAGTGTGAATGGCCATGCGGGAGGCCTTTGTCAACAGTAAAAACTCTAAAACTAATGAAAACTAGTGCTGTCAGCGTTAATAGCGTTAACGCGAACTGGCCCGCGTTAACGTGTCAAAATTGGCAAATCCCCGTTAACGAGTTAATGCAGACTAGTCCGTGTGAGGGGTTACTCGGTGTTAACGCGTTAATGCAGCTTAAGCGCGTTAACGCCGTCATCACAACTAACGTGATTAACAATTAACTCATCTGGAGCGCAGACTGACTCAAAATCCCTGGAATGTCTCTGTCAACGCATTTAGGGCAGTTTGTCCAAAGTTTGTCCATTCTGCGCTCTAGACGGGTTGAGTACGTTAAAAATTTAACTCTTGTTAATCGTGCTGTCAGGCGTAAACGCTGACAGCACTAATAAAAAAACGTCTTCACATTTTCTAAAACCAACCAGTGGGCCCAAATTGGTCATTGCTGGGCTGATTCTGGTCCCCGGGCCTTATGTTTGACACCCCTTACTTATACGATGAGAAAAAGATGGGGCGGTAAAGCTATTTGCTGCCCCTGATGGTGATAATGATGCTTCCTCCTGCCGCATCTACTGCCGCATAATCAATGTCTAAAATTACATGATTTTCTTTTGAACTAATCATGAAGCACTAAATTTTCCTATTATATTCTCCCCAGTTCAAGTGTACATCAACTGTATTCACATCTTTGTTAACTTGCCATTTGAGCTACAGCTCACATGTCTACCAGGAGACAGCTTTAGTGTTATGAATGAGGGAGAAAGATTTATTATAGCCTGAAAAGGAATCATGGCTTCACAAATCTATCCACGAGGCTACAGAGAAACACTGAACCCCCAGCTTTGCAATTATTGTATTTTGTATTCAGAGGAATGTGTAAGGCTAGCCTTCAAAGCATTTGCAATAGAGACACTCACTCTTTTAATGTGTTTTCTACCATAAGATAAAACAGCAATAATCCCAGCAGGAGGATTGTTTCTGGAAAGAACAGTGGGTATTTATTGTAAATATAGAGTCAGTGGGCACTTTATTGGGTGTGCCTTGCTAGAAACCAGTTTGAGATGATTTAAGCTTTGTGACATGACGAATTCTCCTGCTGTCAGTAGATGGGTACACTGTAGTCATAAAGGGATGGACAGCAACAACACGCAGTTAGGCTGTGAGGGTTTAAAGATGCTTAATTGGTACTAAGGGGCCTAAAGTGTGCCAAAAAATATCCCTCACTCCATTCCACCACCAGCAGCAGCAGAGGATGGATCCATGCTTTCATGTTGTTCATGCCAAACTCTGACTCTACCATCCCAATGTCGCAGTAGAAATAGAGGCTCATCAGATCAGGGAACGCTTTTCCCTTGAGATGGTTGTGTAGGAACATTCTAGTAGATCAGCATTTTTCTGAAACACTCAGATCTGCGCATCTGGCACCAACAGTCATGCCACATTCAAAATCGCTTAAATCACCTTTCTTCCCTATTCGGATGTGCAGTTTGAGGTGATTTCACCCCAAACGGTTGCGGCAGATGGCCGCCCCTCCCTGAGCCTAGTTCTGCCGGAGGTTTCTTCCTGTTAAGAGGGAGTTTTTCCTTCCCACTGTCGCCAAAGTGCTTGCTCGTGGGGGGCCATATGATTGTTGGGTTTTTCTCTGAATGTATTATTGTAGGGTCTACCTTACAACATAAAGCGTCTTGAGGCAACTGTTCTTGTGATTTAGTGCTGTGTAAATAAAACTGAATTGAATTGAATTGAATTTGAGTGAGTATATGTATATAATCTTGAGTAATAGTATGCACTAAAAGCTTTTGGTGCTAATCATAGATGCAAAACAACACATTTTTGAGTCTTAAAAAATTGACTTACATGGACATGCCTTAGGGCGTGGAGCAACCCACAGGGGATTGGTCCAGTGCCTAATATTCTCAGCATCTGTGAGCTGCAACGGTGAACTAGAACAGTTTGCGAGAAATTGCTACTTACTTCTCCCACTTATTTTCCGGCTTCATTTTCTTGCTGTTCTTGTACTTGGATCCAGCTACTATATTGTTACAGATCAGCCACTTTTCCAGATTCATCTTCATACAATTAAAATCGTCATAACTCAGCAAATCTTCAGGTCTGAAAATACCTATGCCAACTTATTTAAAAAATAAAAAAAAAATCCTGGAAACATCCCTAAATCACAGAGGCTCTTATCTACATGCTGGAGGCAGTGCTTCTATAAAAGCCAAGGGGTTTTTTGTGTGTTTTTTTTAATCATAAATTGCTGTGATTTTTGAGGCCAGCTCATAAAAACTTACTCTGTAACTCGGTTACTCGGTCAACAAAAGCACGAGGAACAACACACTCATTTTTTTGGCATGCACCTTTGCTTTTGCGCCAGAGAGAAAAGTCCTTCAAATGGAGGCAGGAGAGAGTCAGAGCAAAAAAAAAAACAAAACCCCAAAACAAAACCAAAAAAACAAAGCAGACAATGGCAGAACAGCAACGTCTGAAACATCTCAGCTTATCGCTCTTGGCCCAGCTCTTCGTGGCTCAGCAAGGTTTTGTCTCATTAACCTCTCGAATCTCTTCCTCTTTTTCTTTGTCTTACCCCCCCCCGACCCTTCCCCCCCCCCCCCCCCCCACCCACCCCCCCCCCCCCCCCCCTAAACCCCCCCCCCCCCCT
>VUQG01003380.1:30085-40484 GCA_015106755.1 Etia nguti
CATCAGCCATTCAGCCAGAATGGAAGTGGACAGCCAAGCTGTCAACTAAATGGATGGAGGTGTTTCTTGTGGAGTTGGGGTTCCCCTTTTAAGGTAGTAGAGAAGCTTGAGACCCCTTGCAATCGAGAATAAGGAACGAGCCGAGTCCTCGCTGTTCCTGTCTGCCTAAGGGTAAATTGCAGCAGTTTGTCAGGGCAGGGACAAATAAGTAGGCCTTTGAAGTCTAGGCTTAGGGGGCTTCAAACCACTTGGACCAAGTGTGTTTGGCTGTTCCAAGAAGCCGACATTGGAGTGCTTGTGCCAACACAGAAGTGGCACTGCTAGTTCAGTCCCAAAGTGGCGCACATGGCAAGGCCAAAAGATTGATATCATCCAGCGCTGTCTGACTATGACATCTTCTCCTGCAGTCTCGTGTTCTGCCACTTACGAACAAGTGTAGGCTCATCCTTAACGTAGGCTAATCCTGACTGCCGTGAATGTGAAATTTTCAATAGATAGATGGTGAACAACTCTGAAGACTTCTTTCAGGCTGGTTAGGCAAACTGATAAAATCCACATATTGCATAAATGAAAACCTAAAAAAATAACAATATCATTTAAACAGCACAGTGTGGAACAATTATGTCATCATGTCGGGGAATTTCTTGCACAGTGGGTCTTGGCTCAGATTAAACAGCATGTAAACATTTTCTGGCAAGGCATACGAGTAATCCCATTTTATAATGCCACTGTTAACAATGCCTGGTCAACTGTGACTTTTGGATGTGCAAATGAATGAGAAAAAAGTAACTGGGCTGGAGAACACGTTTCATTTGTCAGTCCTTTCTTGACTCTGATGGGTGGGGGGGTGAAGACTTGTTCTTCAAAAATGTTTCAAGTCGCATTTAATGAGTCAAAGAGACAGAGAGAAACCTACAGCTGGGGACGACGCTACGTGACAGGGAGCCAGATAGTAGTCATGTAATTGGTGCAGATGTATGCAGTCTCCCGGCTAAAACTTTGTTTCATTTGCTGTTTAACTGACAGTGTCTTTACAATGCCGCTATCAAGAGGTTAATCATGTGGGCTATAAGTACTCTGACTGCTGTGTAGTGTCCTGGAGAAAAAGTTTGTCTGGCAACTATTGTAATTTTTTATTTTATTTTCTTTAAAGATGAAAGGCTCTAAAAGATCCGTCCAATTAGAATCAATCACAGTCCCAATTCATTCATTTAGGATCCTTTCGTGCAGGACTCCTATTATGCTGAAGGCCTCTGAGCCTTGGAGAGGAATGGATGGCTGTGTTTGTAATGGATTACTCCAAGCTCTAATATTTCATTTCAGTCATTTAACTAAACAAAGCCAAGCTGCAGTTGTAGCAGATTTTCCTGCACTGGCAGCAGACGCAACGATAACATCATATAAGAAATATAAAAAATTCCTCGGCCAAGCGGTGATCACCTGCACACGCGGCCGCAGTGTCGAAGCAGCAATACGTGATTGTCCAGCTAGGCGCCAAATAAGTATGGTTGCCTTGGAGGCTTAAAAGCTCCCCTTAGGCCGCCGTAGAGCGGATGTTCAAACATGGAGACATGGGCTTTTGAATGTTTTTGTCACTGTTCTCCATCTCTTTCAGCCTGAGCCTCATGAGATGTGATCTCTGAGGACAAGAGGAACTTCAGTCTGATATACTGTAATTGCTTGTGACAGGCGACTTCACATTGGTGCTTGCAGCTGTCAGCGTGAAGTTTTTTTTGTTGTTGTTGTTGTTGTTGAAATGAACATGTTTGTAAAAAAACCCAACATCATAGAGGCATTTGTGCTGTTGCTTTAGCATGGCACGTTGCCAACTGATCTCTCAGCTTCTCTCATCATTCTTTCTTCAGGCAAGGCCAGAGCGAGGTTAGCTCCCTAATCTAAAGAGAGCTAATGATAGCATCACAGGAGTAGTATACTTCTCCATCTCTTTATCCCTCCCCTCCCTTCCTCATCTACATCCTCTCTACTGTACACTTGCCCATTCAGCTCACGTGATTGTGTTTCACATCAGACATTCGACAGTGTTCCGAGTAAATCTACGCAGACTGTACACTGGAATGCGGCATGCTGGAAATGGCCACATTATTTCATTGTACAAGAAAAATATGCAAATCTGCTTTGTCCTATAATCCAGCAGTGATCACAAGAGGTATTAAAGAGCTGTGGAGTCGTGGAAGTGCGCCTCTTGAAGCGGGTGTGAGCAAGAGAACATTCCAAATAATTCCTGTCTCCCAGAATAATGCAGTGACTCATAAATATCACCTAACTTCTGTGAACCAAAGTGAATATCAGATACAAAGCACTGAGCATAGCTTCACCCACTCAACTTGTATTTATATTGTACATTTGGGCAAAATTTCAGCTATATTTGCCCAATCTAATGCTGTCTAAATAAAGGAATCCCGTTTCTTATCCTCCACCTTTTGTCTGTTGCACCAGTACTGTGAGAGCGTTAACCCTGAAATAAAATTAGTAGTGGGCATAAAAAGCTTATAATGTTAAATTCTATACATGTATACTCTGTACAGTGCATTTAAAATGCTTATACAAAATGTTTGCATCTTTGTGCAAAGCAGATTAATATGCTATGGTGTGGATAATATGAGGGTTAAAGATTAAAAATCACATAACAGTCAATCTTGGCAGGCTGAGGAAATGAAACGAGTCATGACAGATGAACAAAAGGTCGAACGCGGCGCTTTTGTAACACAGCTCTCCAGCATGGAGAGCGCAACCTTGGACAATGGAAACAAAGGTTATATTAACCACTTTAAGTAGGTGGGTGGTGACTGGACGCAGTAGGATGTGATATGTGGCTGACTATCAAAAAGTCTTTCATTTTTAAAACCGTTTTGTAAAACCAAACATTATCTCACATTTAGGGGTTTTTCTAAATATACACTCCCCCGGCCACTTTATTAGGTACACCTGTTCGCTCGCTCATTAATCAGCTGATCACATCGTAGTGTTAGCATTCAGGCGTGTAGACATGTTGATCACCTGCTAAAGTTGAAACTGAATATCAGAATAGGAAACATCTGTGATTTAAGTGACTTTGAATCCGACATGGATGTTGCAAAGCAGTCTGGCCTTTCTCCTCCGAGTGTTTCAGAAACTTCTGATCGGCTGGGTTTTTCCCACACAGTCATCTCTAGGGTTTACAGAGAAAGGTCTAAAAAAAGAGAAAATATTCCAGTTCAGTGAATATTCCTTGCTGACACTAGTGGTCAGAGGAGAAAGTCCAGACTGGTGTGAGCTGATAGGATGGCAACAGTAACTCAAAAAGTGACTCATTACAACCGAGGTATGTAGAAGAGCATCTCTGAATGCACATGGTCTGACACCTTGAAGCAGATGGGCTACAGCAGCAGAAGACCAAACCAGGTGCCCCTCCTCTCAGCTAAGAACAGGAAACCGAGGCTACAAATCGTATGGACGTGCCAAGACTGGATGATAGAAGATTGGCAAAACGTTGCCTGGTCTGATCAGCTTCAATTTCTGCTGTGACATTCAGAAAGTGGGGTCAGATTTTGGTGTAAGCAACATGAAAGCATGGATCCACCCTGCCTTCTGTCAGTGTTTCATTCAATTTTTTTTGGTGCACTTTGGTTCCTTTAGTACCATGTAGCATTTGTTAAACCCCACGGCCTACCTGAGTATTCTTGCTGACCATGCCCATCCCTTTATGCGCACAGTGTACCCACCTTCAGATGGGTGCTTCCAGCAGGATAACACACCATGCCACAAAGCTCTGATCATCTCAAACTGGTTTCTTGAACATGACAATGGGTTCACTCAGACTTCACAGTCACCAGATCTCAATCCCATAGAGACCCTTTGGGATGTGGCTGGAACATGAGATTTTCACCATGGCCATATAGCTAAGAAATCTTCAGAAATTGTGCAATGTTATCATGTCAATATGGACAAAAATCTCTGAGGAATGTTTCCAGCAACTTAATGAATCCGTGCTATGAAGAATTAAGGTAGTTCTGAAACGCAAAGGGGTCCAACCCAGTACTAGCACTGTGTACCTTATAAAGTCGCTGCTGCATGTAAATTAAAATTTGCTTGCTGTACTTCTCCGATCTCAATATATTTAATATCTTGTGCAAAGACATACACACACACACACAAAACATGTATCTGTCCATGTAATAAGGAAAAATAAGGTAGGTAAACCTTACCATAGTGCTTTAGCAAAAGGAATCAGTCCACCGCAGAGCAGTGAGTGTGAGATGATGCAAGGCTAAGACATAAGGTTTTAATTTGAAAGTTATTTTAAAGATGAAAGTAATACAGTTTTCAGAGTCTATGTTGATTCTGTTCTTGTTATTGTAGGCACAGACCCATCCCAACCTGCAGGAAGCCAACAGCCTGAAAACTGACTCAAGCTGAGCTGTAGACCTAATGGTAACCTTTAACAGTTCTCACAAAGGGTTCTGTTTTTTAACAGCAAAATCTTTATAGTCAGTGGATTTAAAAACTAAGAAGCACCTCGTGTTTTCTGATATTTTTAATATACATACTGTGAACATACATGCCTTTGAGTCAATTAATGCAAAAAAAAAGAAAAAGACAAACTTCAAATAGCTACTCTGCTTCAGACAGATTGGCTTCTAAGTTGCCTACAGAATGTGTACGGTAACTTGAGCACTTTATTTTTGGTTACCGGATGTAAAGTCTGTAACTTGGCAGAGTTGAAGAAAGTGCAGGTGGTAAACTAGCATGAGTTGAAGAAGAAAAGAACTGGCAAGGTCACCGCTGACCCCACACAGCTTCGCGGAGTTCTTGTCACCAAACTGGCATCTCAAAGTCGGCGCAGGTCATTTGTCACCTGCACTACGTGGAATCTCTTCAGCTTCTTTCCTGAGTCTATCCACCTTTATCTGCCTGCAGCTACAAAATAAAGCAAAACTTATTGGGTAGGTGTAGTGAGGCCAGTGCACTCCCAAAGGAAATCTTGGTTTCATCAGACCAGAGAATTTTGTTTCTCACTGTCCGAAAGTCCTTTAGGGGCTTTTTCTCCAAACAGGTTTTCATTCTCCTCAGTCTATCACAGATCTGCCATTAAAAGCCCAGACTGGTAAAGCCTACAATTATGACTGGACTTCTGGAAGTCTCTCCCATCTCCATGCAGGATCTCTAGACCTCAGCCAGAATGACCAAGTTCTTGGTCCCATCATTTATTAAGGTACTTCGCCAACATTTGCAGGCAACGGGCTTGAGGAACTTATATTTAAGAAATGTGAAGGCTACTGTGGTCTTGGGAACCTTCAGTGTGACGTGTTTTTGTGGCCCTCCTCATATCTGTGCCTCTACACGGAAGTCCAGCAGGACTCATGGCTTAGATTTTGTGTGCAGACCAGTTTCTCTTTCAAACTTTCCAATGTTTGACTTAATTCAAGGTCTAGAAACACCTCAAGGATTGCTTTTAGTTTTTTATGCAATGTCTCCACAACAACTGTAAGATCCTTAGAGTTTGCGTGTTGCACAGGTAATGTGGTTAAAGTTACCATTAGTCTTCCCTCATGAAATGTAGTGGACTGTTTCTTAAGCATCAATCTTTTTTTTCCCCCCCATTTCTCTTGTGTGTTTATCACAATAAAACCTGATGAGAGTCAGCCACAGCCACAATCAACCACAGTAATTGTTGATTACTGTGTAGATTCCTAACTTAAACGTAGGGCTACACACATTCCCCTGTTCTCTATGTTTTTTAAAGAAGATGATAAAGTAAGCATTTTCATTCACAGCCTAAACTAAGCTATCCTTTGCAAGCCAGAATTACAACTATCTAAAGTGTCAGCTTTAACAAATTCACTTGCGGAGATCAGATGATTCCACTTTCAAGTATTTTCTCAGTAGGAGTTTCCTGCAGCGTAATTAGTTTAAAAAAACTTGCACCTTCAGCGAGGCCTCAGGAGCAGCTTGAGATCAGTGCTTGTGAATTGGTGGGCTACAGAATAAATGGAAAAGCTGCGCTTGATAGCGGAACGATGTCAGCTTCCATAGTAATGAGCAAATAATCGCCATCTTTGCTGGAAAAGAACTTTTCCAGAATACTGAGAATTTTTTTGCTATTTACCTTCACAAATTGTGCTTCTCTCTTTTAGCAAAAACTTCTCACCTCTCATCAGGTTTTATTGTGATAAACACACAAGAGAAATGGGGGGGGAAAAAAAGATTGATGCTTAAGAAACAGTCCACTACATTTCATCTGCTCCAGTACTGACAAATACATGAAATCATCGTTCATTGGAATTTTTAAGAATTCACTGCCTTGAACGTAAAAGATGGAAGTCATTAATGTGTTCCTAGTTGGCTCCAAATATATTAGGCGATATTCATCATTTTAAAGTTATAGTAACCCAAGCAGTTGTGTTTTGACAGCAAACACCACACTGTCTTTGGAAAAATTGTAGTTATGCTTATTCCTAGGCGACAGTAGTTGCAGTGGGCTTGAATTTACTTAGTGTAAGTAACACTGGATTTTATTGCTGACCCAGTTTCATGGCAAAAACATGTCAAAACTACTTTTAGACCCAGTCTTGCGGCATGATCCAGCTCTCAGTAAATGACACTGTGTTGTCAGACTCCGAATCCAACCATTATAAGCATAGTGCTTTTTTCCCCCTTGAGATGATTGTTAGTTCAGCACATAACGATACATCATAAGTCATTATTTTCTTTGAATGTGAAATCCTAATCACTAAAGTTAATGAAAGCTGCAATATTAACATGTATCAATTATTTTTTCTTCTGCTTATTCAGTTCAAGACTGTGGGGCTAGAGCCTCTCCCAGCTGCCACAGGTCTCAATGTGGGGGGTACACCCTGGACAGAACACCAGCCTGTTGCAGGGCTAACACACAGACAGAAAATCACTTATACTCACATTCACGAGTAATTTCTAATCACCAAAAAACAGAACAACTAACTGCATGTCTTTGGTAGGACGCAGGAGCATCTGGAGAGAACCCACACAGAGATGGGGAGAACATGCAAACTCCACACAGAAAGGCCCTGCCCAGATGATGGACTGTGCCACCATGATGTTCGAGTTATCATCATATAAAAGTACAATATTGTCCCCTTGAACTGTGCCCAAGGAAATTGGCACCATAATAAACTTGTCTAATTCAAATAAAGTGTAAAATAAATTGCTCCTGATGTGGTGATGATAGCATTAGCTTTGATGGAAAATTAAAAGTATTTCTAGATCTGGGGAAGTTGTTTGAAACAGTGTTGCTGTTTTGTTTCTTTCACTTACAAAAACTCCATTTTTGAAGGTTTGGTGCTGTTCCCCACTGGGTTGGTATGTGATGTTGTTAAACTGTTACGTAACGTCAGCATGCTTTACGAAAGTGTACAAACCAGCAATACATTTTAGAATTTGCATCACCTGTTTAGGTCTGACCCGCTTGTGATCTGTGTGGCTAAATGTAGCTTCTAAACTAAAGGCCCCTGCTTCAGGCTTTATTTGACCGATTTAGAGCTGTCAGTGCACAACATGCACAATGTTGGGCTCACAACTTAACATTAACATTGAGATTTTTTAAACATTTGATAATGAGGGTATACACTTGGCTCCAGCTTCTCACAGTGCCTGGAAACATCACAGTCTCAGCAGCTCTTCTAGCTGGCCATCAAGCGGCCAGACTGTGTAGTGCAGCTTTGGAGCGCAGCATCCCAGGTCTCCTCTCCCCCCCTCTCTCGCTTTCTCTCGCGCCGTCGTCGGCAGCTGTGTGTGTGTGTGTGTGTGTGCGTGCGTGCGTGCGTGCCCGCGCGCGCGTAGAATCCGACAGCACGCCGGGACTGCGTTTCCTAAGGAAAGCTCAGCTCTCTCAGTTTTGTGCCCGTCTTATTGCCGCTCTCATTGTCTTTGTCGGCAGTGATAAAGAGAGCAGGTACCATCTGTCCATTCCGCCAATTTATTACGAGTTGCCTTTTTTTTTATTGTTTGCTCTCCTTCACAGATGTTAGGTCAACACTTTTTGGGTGGTGGTGTTGGTGTTGGGGAGGGGGCGGGGGGACTCCCGGTTCTAACGGAATTTGTTGTGGCTTCTTCTTCTTCTTCTTCCTTTTTTCGGTCTCTTCTCTCTTTCAGTTCATTCGGGGGCCTGTTTTTGGAATAAGAAAAAGGCATTGCTGTTTTCTGACTTTGAGTGAAGAAAGAAGGGACTCCTCTGGAATTTCCTAAGGAATTTATTCGGACAGCCCATGGTAAGTGGAGATTTTTGTACACAGATATATATATATCTATATATATATTTTTAAAAAAGCTTCACGTTTGAGAAGACACCCAGCTATCCATGACTTAGTTGATCTCTTTGAATGAAAAATAACAACACGAAGCGCATCCCTCATTTTTTTTTATTTTCCTTTTTTATCTACAGTTGCGAGGGCTTTGCATTCTTCCGCCTGGGTATAGAGTAAGTAGTACTTTTTCTTTTCGTATTCTATCAATTGCAGCCGAGAGCAGCTCGTCATGTTTTCCATGTGTGGAATAAAGTGGCGATTTTTTTTTCTGTGTCCGCTCCAAGTTCTGTGTCGTGCCGCGATGTGAGTAGGAGCCCGGGGTGCTTTTTTTTTTATTTCATTTTTTGCACATCTTTGGGGGGATGTTGTGGAGAATGTGGCGCAAACGCAACGTGCACTGGGCTGCCGCTCGCTGTTACACTCCGGATGGCGGCGAGATATTTAACAGAATTTATATCGTCAACATTTATAACACGTACTGCGCTCACACGGACACACAAAATAGAAATATATATACATATAGAGAGAGAGAGAGAGAGAGAGGGAGAGAGCCATCTTTGCCCCGAACGATGCTCTGCCCTCTCCGGAGGATGCGCGAGCACGCATAAACAAGCTGAAAATTGTGTGTGTGTGTGTGTGTGTGTGTTAAGGGGGGTTATTCTGTGCCATAGTTATGGGACATGTTGAGAAAGTTTGCTGTAATGTTTGCTTCTGCAAACTGAGACCATTTGGTTAGTCTATCTATGAATGCGTGCGCGCGCGTTACTGCGTGCCCAAGAGCTCCTGACTCAGGTGGTGTAGCCGGTGGGTGGGCTGTGACTCACCCAGTTTACCCATTTTGCTGCTGTTATCTGACAGGCTTTGATGCCAGATTTGACTGGTGACTGACAGTGGCTCATGCGCAGTAGTGTGTCAGCACATGCTCGTGTTTTTTTAAAAAAAATTTGATTTCCTCCCTCCATCACTGCCTGATTTGGACGTTCCATAATTTATGCGACCCTTTCCCTGCGTTAAAGAGTTGTTTTTTTTTTGTCAGACTACTACTGACAAGTGATTCATATATAGCCAATTACCCGTGATTTGCAGTCATACTTTGCAGCCCGAGAAAAAAAAAAGTGGAAAGCCTCTAAAAGGCAAGATAATGAAGTGAAAAGTTTGTGGTGCCTCGGTATTTTGTAGCAAAGAGAAGCATTCGCAAATGAGGGCAAGGACAGCCAGTCAGAGAGATGTGTCTTCCCTGGCTAGTGTAGAGTGACAGGGGGCTAAGTGAGCATGACCATCAAGGAGAGGTAATAGCATTACGGTCTGCCAGTCATGAGGCAGTGCATGAGATAGGCTACTGTTGCATTTCAAAAGGAACTAAATGGGTAAGTAGAGGAAACTGTGACACCAGGTCCACTAAAATGTAAGGCATAAAAAGGCGCTAATGTGGCTCAGCAACACAGTTTGGCCAGGTTTTATTCATGCAGATGAGTTTGTCTTAATATTAAGCTGCTTTATTGAAAAAAGACTTTACTCATCCTAGTTTGGACCATAATTAAGGGTTGCTTATCATTATTTTAATCCCTAATGATCTGTCAGTTTAAATCTTTGTGTCTTTCCTTCTTAAACCTGTTCAAATTAGAAGGTAATCATGTATTATATTAAAAAACCCATTTCTAGCAGCAGTAATTATATGAAGGTAATAATGTTGCCAAATCTAGGAGGAACAGGTGAAGTGCTCACACCCTCTTTAGATGACCAACAAATTGCAATATGGCAAAAAGTAATGCTGAAGTCAGTGGTCACGCAGCTCAGGTGTCCCTGTGAGTAAACACACGTTTGAGCGCAAAGCGGATTTGAATCATTTGCTGCAAAGCTTTCCACAGATTAGTCCCAGGTAAGAATGCCCCCTCCCTCCCTCCTCCCTCGCCATCATCTACCCAGCAGCGCTCCCACTTCATAAACTGGAAACATTCCGCAGTTTTTCCTCCATCTTGCCTTTGAGTGATGCTCCCAGACCCACTCGCCAAGCCCACATCAATCACTGCTGGATGGGATTTAAGCTGTGGCCGGAAATCATAAGCAGGAAAAAGACAGGTCTGCTTGCTCACAGTTGCTCAAGCTTCCTCCACGGTGAC
>VUQG01003380.1:41639-61798 GCA_015106755.1 Etia nguti
CCCCCCCCATTCCCTCCCCCGACAGTGCGTGTATTGACCTTTTGCGCTTCCTTGATGATATTTCAATACGTACGTGAAATATTGGAGATTTTAGAATTTGATAGATGCAACTAATCAGTTATTTCATGCACACGCTGGAAGATGTGAATGATGAGTGGAATTCACTTCAGCAAGCCGGCACGCTCACACACATTTATTCGCAGGCCCAATGCACACAAGTACAACCTTAAATGTTTCGTCTCTTCTTAGCTGTTGATTAGAAAACGCTCCGTGAGATGAAACCCTCTCACCTGTGCTGTTTATTTATCAGACACTGGGCTCCAGTCATAAATCAGACACTCATTAAGTTGTTAAACAACAACTTTTGCCTCGTGCAGGAGATGTCAGCGCTATTAAGTCTGATGTATGTGATACAGTAGGAAGGTGAGCCGTTGCAGATTGCTCATGTTATCCAATTAAGAGAGGTTTATTAATCCTTTTTTTTTCTCTTCACGCTGGTCACATTTTAATTCAAGAGCCCAGCGTTGATATTGAAGTTAATATTAAGCAATCAAAAAACAACCAAGAAAACATTACAAATGATCAGGATAGACTGATTTTATATAAGAGGCACAGATGAAATGTACTTTTTTGCCATCTGATAGCTGGGTACCCACATGTCAAGTCTTATCTGAGAGCAATCAATATTTGCCTTCTCCATGTTAGAGCCGAGAAAGCCTTGATTACTGAATAGAAGTTTGCATCGTAACAAGCCAACAAAAAACATTGAGTCTGGAGTCTGCAAGGGAATGTACAGATCTGTTTTCCTGGCAAAATTACATATTATTGTGAAGATACTGTAAAGTTTCAAAAGATGCCCTTGGCCTGCGCAAGACCTGTTCTTGGTTATACAACATGTTTTTGTTTTGTTTTGTTTTTTTTGCAGTAGCAGCAGATGCCTGGTGCATGGTCATGTATCGTAATGTTTTTCCAACTTTGCACCCTGAGCCAGACTGTAAAGATGTGTAAGAGGAAAAAGGAAGAAAATTGTTGCGTGGACAGTGTTGTTAGATGAAATGTGCTGTTAGCTAGCGTTAGCCATCATAACTGGAAACTATTATTATGGAAACTGTAAAGTTATGCTAAGTGCTCCTAGTGTTAGCTGTGCAAGAAATAAGATATCTTTTATAACAGTCTGAAGCATGACAGAGTAATGTAATCTAAAAAAAAACAACTCTGGCCACACTGACTGCCCTAGTATACATCACCACATGCATTATTAAAAGCCAAACATTTCAAATCATTGACTCAGTGTTATCTGAAGACGTAGCTAATGCATGCTAAGAGCTAGCATTAGCCGCCGTAAGCTGCTTATTATACTGCAACAAAACAAGGAAGACTGTAGCAAATTGCTGCAAGTAATAAACTGAGAAAAATAATTTCTCGTTATGTTATATAGACTGTAAAGCAATAAAACTAGTTTTCAGGATCTGGAAAGGATGAATTTACTCTTGTTTTCTTTCATTTATTTATTTAGCTGAAAATGCACATTATATTAAAAAGACTGTTAAGTTATCATAAGTGCTCTCAGTGTTAGCTGTGCAAGAAAGAAGATATCTTTTATAACAGTCTGAAGCATGACAGAGTAGTGTAATCTTTGGCTACACTGACAGCCAAAGTATACGTCAACACATGCATTACTGACTCAGTGTTATCTGAAGAAGTAGCTAATGCATGCTAACAGCTAGCATTAGCCACCATAAGCTGCTGATTATATGTAGCAGATGTTTGTAGCAGACAAACATCTGATGGAATTAAATTGAGGAAAGGCACAGTTCATTGATCATTAATCAAACTTACTGTGGGTTTTTTATTTGTTCTTTTTTGCTAACTGTAGCATTAATTACTAGAATATGACAGCCACCACTTTCTCTCGATAACACATGATCTAAGATGAAGCTTAAATTCAGCACCTCTATTAAAAGATGCAAGCTCTATACCATCATTTGATCTGTCAATAAAGTTGCCTCTAATTTCTTCCACCATTGGCTAGTTCACAGTATTCTGCGCTGTACTGCAAGGTGCATGTCGTATTTTTGACCTATACAAATGCAATTGTGTAATATGTAAATATCATGGCATTTCAATGAATTATTCAGTGTTGGTTCACGATGCAGAAGCAGTGCTAAGTATTCTTTATGCATCCATATGATGGCAGTTATGCTATCTGTGAGATGATGCTCTTTGTATTTCTGCTGAGCTTTAATTTGACCTTGGCTGTCTTTGATCTTGAACCAGCAGAAAACACTGTTCAGTTGGGGCGCCTTTGTTGTAAATTTGCTGTTACCTAATTTCTCTAGCAGTGCTTCTAATCCAAGCTCAATCATGCGTGATTAGAAATTCATCTCAGCCGCCAACGTTGTGGTGGATGTTTCTCTTCCCTGCTCGACTGTCGGCTGCATTGTTGTTGTAGAAAGAAAATCTGGTCTGCATTGTGCTGTTAAAATTGGAAAAACAAACAGACAAAAATATTAAATAGAAAAGCATTGCTTTCTTGCTCCCCTGACATGACAGGAAGTGACAAAACTGATGAATACCGACCAAAGACAAAGGCAACTATGTTATAGATGTGCTGCCCTGAGTCACAATCCCTGCTCGAAGTAGGGTGAACGCGAGGATTCCTGAATGTCATGCAAACAAATGCAAAACAATCGGAACTGCAGGCTTTTTTTTGTCTAATTGTTGGAAAAAAATAAATATATTACACTAATGAAATATGAATAATTCGAATAACTCTACAAAGCTACTATTTTTGCAGAGCTGCTGCACTGGAGTCGGCTGAATGGGCATCCATGATATCATCGCCTTCACCGCTAGTTATTTCGGTACGATAGCGTCTAGCTGCGATAACGACTTGGTGTGATTTCAGAAGAGTAAACGCCAGTGTAATCTTACAGACTGACCTTTATGCAAGCCACGTGTAGAGCGCCATGGTGTTATTTTACCTCCATACATGCGATTGCTTTGCCATACCTCAGCCATCTGGCATCTTGTGAGAGTTTAGAGGGCACTGGCATGTTGAATATTGGCCTTATAGTCTACTGGGATATGGAGGCAAAGAAGAAA
The DNA here is from genome assembly GCA_015106755.1 of Etia nguti. Classification (NCBI taxonomy): domain Eukaryota; kingdom Metazoa; phylum Chordata; class Actinopteri; order Cichliformes; family Cichlidae; genus Etia; species Etia nguti. Next base: position 44,745 of record VUQG01003380.1, read on the forward strand.
ACAGAAAGGAATAATGCAGGCAAACTGGAGCCAGGGTACTCTGCACAGTTCGATGCTGCTGCCTCTACCCGACACGAACAAGAGAAATCAATTAGACCTACTCGGTTGCTATCCAAGGGACTTCCACCATGGGAAAGGGTAGAGCGAATCAAAGCGTTTGGAAAAAACAAAAAGAAAGTAGCAGAAGTAGAAAGTGAACTCGAGTGGCAGCTTGTGGGCTTCTTTGTCAGATCATCCGCCTCTGACCTAAAGATAAGATTCATTTTCTCTGTGTACATCCCAGACTTGCTTATGATTCCAGACACTTTCCAATCTCTTCTCTTTTTTTTTTCCAACTCCGATGCCAACTTCTTTTTTTTTCTCTTACTGTCCTTTCAGGTCAGTAATGAGAAAAAAGAAAGGCTGACAAAAATGCACCTTATAAAGGATACTTTGATGAAGCCTTAGCTGCAAATAGAAGAAATCTCAGTTGTCCCAGCAGCCTCAGATTCACACTATTAGATTTTTATATTCATACCTTGAACCCATTCCGGTAGTCACTTGGAGGTCACTGTGAACAATATTTCTTCTGCACACCGTGTGATGGGCACCACATTATTGTTTTGCTGAAGAGAGGAAACAAGTTAAACTTTTTAACGGTTTAGTTTTTGAAAAGTCTTTATTTGGGTTTTATAGGGGGGGAAAAACTGTCTCAGGTGCCTTTAGATAAAAAAACCCCCCAAATCTTCATATTGAATATGAAATAGTCCAACCACTGTGGTAGGATCAGTGAGGCTTGTATCCACAGCATATAATTTATTAATAGTATTTTACAGCCAGCTAAAGAACAGCCTGGGTGTAATGTAAGAATATGCAGAGCCACGGCAAATATAGAGATCCTGTAAATTCTACTTCCCAAATTTGACTAAATAGATATTTAAACTCTATACGTGAATTTCCAAAAAATCCCAGAGAAAATTCTTGAATAGCCACCGGAGATGAGGCAATCACGTGAGGCAGCTCGTGCTTTATGCATATTTTATTGAATGAAGCTGAGCTCTGTTCTGTAAATACAGAGGTTGAGAGTGCACAGCATGGATTTCACAGACCCCAGCGGCCATATTGTCTTTGATCAGACTGAAAAAGGACATGTTTTGATCAAGCTCTACCTTGGACATTTAAATCAAACCCCTGACAGAGTCAGCAGCTCCATGGCTGCAGAGTGTAATCTCCACACGTAGGAGAATGCGGACATCCCTGGAAGTGTGTTCGAGCCTATTATATTGTACGTTTTGAAATCTTTTTCTCCCCCTTTCCCTTGATGAATATCTGCCACTTGGTGATAGTGGAGTGGAAATTCAATTTGACAAAGAAGACCTGTCTCATGGAGTCTTTTAAGCGATTATGATCGCACAAAGTCAGCAATGTAACAGACCTGCAAGGATTAATGAACGAGAAGCCTGCACTTTATTTTTTTAACCCCCTGTGTAGCGATTTGAAGTTGAGGGGAAAAACGATGACCGCGTCCTCATAAAATGAGTGACATTTCAGCTTTAAAAGTTGTACTCCGTCCGTAATCCTGTGTGTGCAGTTAGCTCAGTCCCCCCCTGACAGAGCACACATGTAAACACAGCACCCCAACCTCCCACTCAGTCCTGCTGTAGGTTTGGCTGTGGGTGCTCGGCAGATCCCTCGGCATCATGAGAGAATAACAATGAGGGTTTTGGGAGGGATCAGTTCCCCAGCAAAGAGCCATACTGGGTAGGGTTTATGTAAGACCCTGGCTTCCTGAGCTCTCTGCCAGTTTAAGACGACAAACAAATGGTACCGAGGATACCGACTTTGCCAGAGGGGTGGGTGGGAGGGAGGGATTGCATCTCCTCATGCTCTCCCCACTGCTTCATCCCCCCCTCTTCACACAAACACCCTCCCTCTGTTCATACCCGCGCCTGGTTATGTGTTGTGGCTTGTGATACGGGGTCTCATGTGTATCCGTGCAAGTTGAGTGTGCTTTCACGCCATTTGTTGGCTTTGCAACACTGTAGCCCACTTTGAAGCCACTGCTTTTCCTTGTCATCCTCTTCACTCTTTGTTTTCCTCTTCATATGTTCCAGTGAAAGAAGGCTGGGAATCTGTCGAAACCTATCCTTTCTTCTGTCTGGCTTGTCAGCTGGTTTCTGTTTTGTTTTTTTCCAAAATATCTTTATTTATTTATTTATTAATGGGATTTTTTTAGGTAAGCTGCCACAAAGGTTCCCTCGGCCCCGACACCCGAGCAGTTCTAAAAACGTCCAAACAGACGGACGCTAAAGCGTTGTCCTTTTTGGATGATATAATTTCGTTTTCTTTCCGCCAGTGTTTTCTGTTTCCACTCGATGCAGCGTTTCTAACGATGTGATTCCCATCATAGCCTGACTGCAGCTTGCCGAGGAATTAAATTATCTTTCATTAATTATTAAAGCATTATAAATAGAGCTAGATGTGCTTAACCCAGTTTAAGTATCTTTATAAATAGCTATTTCTGTAGTTATTCCTACAGAAATCAAGCCTGGGATAAAAAAAAAAGTGAAAACAAACACCACATTCACAACCTGTGCTGAGAGACAGACTTACCTAACAGTGATTAGAGGTGGTGAGGCTTCTTGATTTTTAACCTGGATGCTCAAAGGTGCCGATCCAACTCAGGCTTAGGCTCACTGTAGCAACACTGCATCCAGCTACAGATAAGACAAAAGCCCACCATCCCCTGACGTCAGGTGTATTTTTAGTAAAAGCATCTAGCACGCTGCATGTGTGCCGTCTAGATTTCACAACAGAAGGCATCACAACAGAAGTCCGCTATTTCAGTCGGATGCATCATGACTGAAAAATGCGGACGATGCGTTAAGCAAATATCTTTCCTGGTTAAAAGTTACAGTACTGAACATCAGTTTTAAAGACAAACTGGAGGATTAAGTCAAGTCAAGTCAATACATGCGGATGAAAGTTGATTTGGGAAATATCCCAAAGACACAAAGCGATGCCAGAACTGACACAAAGAAAAGGGCAGCTTCTCAATCATTTCGGTCCCTGGTTGCTACGAGGAAGACATATTGCACGCAGTGTCTTCTGACATGCAGCAGTCCAGAACAAGGCCTCCCTTTTATTCCTGCGTAGCACAGAAATACACCGTAGATAACATTAGGATCCATTGAGTTGCGAGTAAGGGAAAATCGATGCAAGGTGAAAATTAAATTTGGCCCAAAGAGCCTTTAGGCAGAGTGCAATTTGAAAACACATCTTTTATTTTCCCCCGGGTGTCTGATTGGGGCTGGCAGGAGATGGACAGTGGATTTAACGGTCATAGAAAAAAAAAAGAAAGCAGCGGCATGTTGCGAGCAAAAAAGGGAAACACCCTCCTCTCACTTCTAATGTGCCTCCCCTTCGATTGTCTAATTCGGTTAGGGCCGTGCGTCCCTTATCGGATCATATCAAAGGTCAGAGGCGTCCTGTAGACAAATCAATCTCCCCGTCTGAGGAGGTGCAGAGGAAGCATGGATTGAGAGAGAGAGAGCTGATCCATCTAGTGGGTAGAAGGAAGGTGGGTGAGGAGAAAGAGAAGTGGGGGCAAAGAAAAATTATGGCATCTGCTGCTCGGAGAGAAGTGGGCGGGGAAGGTGAGATTGAACTGTTGACTTGGGGAATGCAATATGCTCCGAGAGAGGGGAAGGAAAACAACACAACACAGAGTTGACATTATTGCTCACGAGATAAGTGCAATTATTTGAGAAGCTCTGGCACGTTATAAGCTACCGGACTGGCACACAGATGAGCCGTTGGTATGTTCCAAGTTGGTCGGACTGATCCAAAAACAACGCGAGTAGTTTAAAAAAACGAAAGAAAAACAGCTCTGTGGTGGTCACCGCTGCCTAGCGGTGGTATTTCTGCATTCTAATAGGTGTAAAGATAATCCAGTGGCTGCACGTTGCTTAACGCTTGGCTTCCCTCATTTAATTTGGCTTTGTTCGTACAGTTGAAGTTTGTTTACAGCGCTTCAGTTTCGTGCATTAAGCTGTTTTGATAGCATCTTGTGTGCAAGGTCACAACTAATGCTGATCAAACGTGCAGTGTTATTATTATTTTTTGTAATGAATGTGTCTTTATTGAGTTCTGTATACAATTTTAAATGTATTACACTTTTTTGGGGGGTTGAAATATTTGGCTGCGAAGAAAAAGGTTGTTTTCGCCGCTCTTGTTAAACCGCTGTTTATCATTCTTTTCATTCCTGAACGACCCTGAATATTTTTAACCAGTACTCCAGACCTCTCAGAATGCCCATTAACAAATAGTCATAATTAAACCAACGATGCATAAAACAGTCCGGTGGTGAGCAGCAGTCTTGGGCAAAGTTTATAGGTAAATATGAATCATCCACGGTTTAATGCCAACCGCATGTTTAATTTGGTCCCTTTGAGTGCCTAATTAGTTCAATTACTTTCAACCCTGCATGGAGAAGCACATGCAGAATGCACCCAGGTTGCCCTCTGGTCTTCTTACATTAAATGGCAAGCGTGTATTTCCTCCTGTAAGATTAAAACTCACTGTGTAATAACTCACCAGAGCCTCCCCTCCAGACACTGTTGCAGTGGTTTCAGCGTGAGATAATGTTTGCTCAAGCAACTCTCGATGAGATTCAGCGCTCTGGTGACACCATTACTCTAAGCTCATTGCCTAGTCAGGTTGGGTGGGTCTACCCTGCCTCCGAAAGTCAAAGCACAGAGGCGTCAGAAGAGAGAGCACCTCTCGAGACAGATTACATGTCTGCGGACAAGCGAATAGGCTTGCACTTCACCTCTGCCTCAGACCAGCCGGTTATTATCTTTTCGTGGGTTTTTTTTGTGCTCTCGCCGGTCATGTAATGCATCCAGGACAAGATGCTCGCCTGGCAGCCTGAGCAGGTGGACGACAAGGCAGCTTACACATTTTCGCTAATAGCAGGCAGTCAGGGAAACGTATCCGAAATGAAGATGATGGCACAAGCCTGCAGAGGAAGTCAAAGCAGCCTAGGCCTGAGCCAAAGTGTTTTAAATGGATTACACCAGTGTGTCATTGCGATTACACGCTCCTCGCAGGGACCGCGACAAGATGAATTGTGTTTTATGGCTTTACAGCAGATCTTTTTTCTTTCTTTTCTCCTCCAACTTGAATGCGTATTTTCCACTACTACGTAGCGTGGTCTGAATGTGGGATTGTTTTTGCCTTTGGAACTACCTGACAAACAGTTCATCATCTTTTTTTTTCCTTGTGGGGACTTTTTCAGTGTATCTTAGTGCTGAACCACTGAGTGCGAATACATATATACACACACATACACACACACACACTCGAGTGAGGCTGAAGCACTAGAACTTGCCCTCATTTTGCATTTGATGCAAAACATACTGTGACCCTCACAGAGTCTCCAAAAACACTGCATGCTACATACTAATGCATATCGCAGTTTTTCCTCTTTGCCTTTACTGTAGGCCCAATCATTTTTTACTCCCTGCTTAACCTGTCCCTGTCAGACATCGAGAAAGTAAAACATCACCCATCGAGCATCATGCTGTTTACGCACCCGTGCACTTACAAGAACAATTCACAGCCCCGTTTTCTACTCAAATACACTACCCATCACGTATCGTAAAAATCAATGTTAAAATGTAACAGCAGCGCTTCCTCCAATCCTAACTTCATTACTGCAGAAAATCATCAGATATGGCTAAGTGTGCGAGCAAGCAGAGAGGATTATGAAACCTCCGGAGTCAGGGAGAGCGGGTGTGTATGCGAGCGTGTGTTTGCGAGAGAGAGGTTAGGCCTCAAGGGAGTCCATTAAGTAGAGAAAGGGCAGGGGGTTAAACACCCGAGAACACCACATGACCCACAGGAACATATGTTCAAATACACACTCGCACACAAACAATTTACTTTTGCAAGCATGATACTTATCAGTACTACAGTATCAGGCTACCTACCTAAACCAGAAACTCTGAATTGCTTTGAATACCTCGTCTCAACTCTCTCTGGTTCTGTGATGCACACACAGAACAATAGACTTGTTTAGCCACACTGTTTTCAGTTGGTGTGATTGTGGGGGTGTAATACATCTGGCAGTTTTGCTAGTGGACATAACCGACTGCACAAGCCCGTGTAAAAACTCAGACCATAGTTATTGCATGGAAGCTATTGGACACTCATAGCATTGGTGCTAAAATAAAGTCCATACATGGAATTAGATATTTGTATTACCTTTATCCTCCTTAATATTGTGTGTTTGTTTACAAAATAATAGTACACTGTTATCACCATTTCTTAAATAGACAACAGAGGTTACTGTATCCATTTACATATTTAAATAAATATGTACATTATTGGCTATTTTTACCTACCTGATCAACAGTGCTGTTGATTCCATATGGTAAAGATTACGCTATCGCTAGCAACCAGTTATCTTAGCTTAGAATGAAGATTAGCACTCAAATGAAACAGCTAGCCTAGCTCTTGCGTGTTATAGCCTAACACATTACATTTTGTTTCAGCAGGTCCTTTTGGTTTGATACAGCGAGTTCAGACAAGCAGTGGACATTTTATTCTCAGTGAAGCTTTGGGTTTATTGTTCTAAGATAAGCTAGGTGCCCAGTAGCATAGTAGTATTGTAAGACTCAAATAAAAATCAAGACAGTTTTTAAATCTTTCAGTTGAATAAAAATGTTGTAAATCTAAATGTTGCAAAGAAGTTGAATGTTAATTTTAGATATCTATTAATAAATAAATTCCAAATATTTCTTTACTTTCTGCTGTTTTAGCTAAGTTTGCATCGCAGTAACCTCGTTGGGACATGAATTCTCATGAAAACATGTAAACTATTATTTGAAACACAGGGAATGCTGTGTGAAATTTATAGCCTGTATATTTAAAACACAGGAACAAGTCTTCTTTTACTGCGAGTTTATGCTGTAAAAGAAGCTAGGCGAACCAATGAGGACACAATTAAATAGGCCATTGTTGAGACAATGTTAAAATCTGGCTAATGATGTAATAGGATGTAGGTTGCTATCACAAACCAGTGTTTCACTTGGTGATCCACTTAAGTTTTTAACCTGTTTGTCACAAAGCTTGACCTTGTCTGCCCTTAGCATTAAAGCAGTTTTTAGTGTCTTTTTTCATGTGCCATTAGGACTAACCTGGGTTAAACTTGTTCTTCGAGCTAATCATGACACCAGTGCCTGTGAATTTGGGCAGTCTTAACAATGACCACTGTGTCAGCCTATTGAAAACCATACAAATTAGACTGTAGTGTTGGCCAGTGGGACAATGTATTCTGCTAGCTTTATCACATCTTGCCCTGGCCTACTATTAATCTTGTAGACTGTATGGGATGAATTAATGCTCTGAGGGATTTGTGAGGCCATGGATATGGATTACACTGTCTAACAGTATATTTGAATTGGTCTCTGAATGTAATTCCAGTGGACTAAGATAAAACTCAGCCGATAAGAGCCTGCCGTAACAAACCTCACCGCTGTTGGCCCTGTCAGTCTGTTGCGAATGGCAAAATGAAGCCTTACTCTCATAATCCATCTACAAGAGCTCTGAAACTTATTAAGTAAAGTAGTGCAGTTGGTGGCAACCGGCTTGGAAGTCTTTTCGTTTTGCTTACTATGTCCTTTGCAGATCCCTGCCTCTTGGCTCTCATTTACTATTCGCACCTCCACACACAACAATTTGCTTTTACTTCGGTACATACAGTGCTGTGCACAAGTCTCATAGCTCTCCAGGCTTCTCCAAGGACATTAAAACCTCTTCTTTGGATGTTGACTGCATTTTGTTCTATTCTCTGTCAATATGATCCCACTCTACTTCAGTAGTGTTGAGCTCCAGGCTCTGGGGAGGCCAATCCATGACCGATACTCCTCCATCGTGTGTTCTTCTATCTAGGTTTACTTTTACTGCATTGGCAGTGTGTTTGGGATCATTGCCATACTGAAAAATGAAGCTGCTGACAATCAGAGATTTTCCATATGGTATTGCATGATGGATCAAATTCTTATGCTACTTTTCTGCATCAATAATTCCATCAATTTCAACAAGATCCCCAACACCACAGGCTGAAATGTAGCTCCAAGCCACCTCAGAGACTGTGTTTTACAGAAGGCTGTATACACTCACTGTTGTATCTCCCTCCTTTACCTGAAATTTGGAGTCATCACTCCATAAAGCCACTGATTGTCAGTGCAGGTGTCGTGTGTAATTTTCATACCTCAGCCCTTCCTCTTCCTTAAAAATGGCTTATTGACAGCCAACCTTCCACTGAGACCATTTCTGATGACACTTCGGTGACTAGTACTGGGTTGACACAATGCACAACATGCTGAGAAATTCAACCTAGTGGTGGAAAAACACTATTTTATATCAAAATTTTGGTTAGAAACAAAAAAAGGAATAATTGTCTGCAAGTAAGTAGTTCGTTATATGTAGTCACAAAAGTGGTTAGATGCATTTTTGGTGCTTGAATGAGTCATAGGATAGCATTAAGTGGCTTAACAAACAAATAAAACTGCCTGAAAATGGTCTGGTATAAGGACTGGACTGAAAATGATTGGAGAAACAGCCAATCTTCAAAGAGAAACTTTGAAGCCTAAAGAGAACTATTGCTCAACAGCACTTAAAGAACTTAAAATTTGGCACAAGTGTTTACATGGAAAAATGGAAGAACTGATTAGTTGGTCAAAAATCAGCATGACCTCATGCTGACTGTCAAGTTCTCTAATTGGACAGCTCTTCCCTTAAATTGATTTTTTTTTTTTACACGTAGCAGAAAGGTTTAGCTGGACATAAAAAACCTGATTATATTTTAATAGGAGAGAATTACCAAATGATAATCCAAATAAAAAAGGTCAAAGGTCAGACTCTGCTCCGGTATCATAACACTTTTTTCCATTATTTAATGCCACAATTCAATTTACTGAACAGGTGACAGACGTCTTCGTGGTCCCCTGCTATTGAATTCCTTTAAAGTCTTTTATGCCTAATATATTATATGAGTCTGGACAGGTATCGATGCGAGCGCGTTAATTTACTGAACAAAAACGCATCGGCTTTCCAAACTATTTTACCTATAAACTGTCAAGGAACACTTTTGGCTGTTTGTTCTGTCTGACTGAAACGATAGGAAGCCACGAAGAATATAAGCTCCAAAGGAACTTTTCCCTCCACCGATCACACAGACTTCCCACAGGGATGTCTAGACTTTAGCTGCTTTCCTTCCTCCCCCTCACTTTTTCTATTGAATTAAATCAGATTATTGTATCATGACATAATTTCTCTCGATGCTCCCTTCACTATAAAATCATCACTGCGGTCTTTTTAATGCTGACCGACTGTGAATTATTTCTTTTTTACTTGCTGTAATTGAAAATAATGCTCTTAAATGATGCTTTAAGGCTCGCACATTTTCTCCCACACACACTGCAAACATTTCCTCCTGCTTTTTTTTTATTTTTATTTTTTTATCCATCACATCGGGAGACATCAATGTGTCATGTGCATTCCAGGCATCAGCACACAGCAGAGGCAATTTTAAAACAGTAACACACTGGAAAATCTACACTCTTGGCGGTGCCTTGCAAACAACACAAGTGTGCAAAAATATGGTTTCATTCTTTTTTTTTTCTTGGAGAGGTTATTCCTGTTTACTTCTTTAACCCACTGAGGCACACTGAGGACAAATGTTTGTAGCTTCTTGTGGTTTTTGGCAGGCCAGCGTGCGCTAACAGCAATTACGAGTTTCAAGCCAGGGAAGATGAGAAAATAAATTAGCATGCAGCTCCAGGCTGTGCCACAATCATGGTGCATCTCAGCTGAGAAACACTAGCGTTCACATTTACACTTGCATATTAATTAAGTGTAGTAATGATTCACCAACAACACTTTCCCTACCCTCTCGCTCCACCTCTGCTCTGTCTTGAGCAAGGTGTTTTCTCAAACACTTGACAAACGGGTGGTGTCGTGGAAGGAAGGAAGGAAGGCAGGGAAAAAAGATCCAACATTAAGCCTGCTACCTGCCCCACTGAGCCAATGAATTTTTCATAAACTGTCCCCAGAGGTTCATAAACACCGAAAGTGAGAGCAAGAAAAACTGCGTTAGCAGGAGACAGGAGGGGTGGGCGGGGGTCCCATTTTGAGGTCTTGAGATGTTTTTTTGCGTCGAGCATTCAAAGAGACATGCTGTAGCTGAACTTACAGGGAGGTGGCAGCACTCGCACCTGTCAACAAGACTGCGCCACTTAGTGTTTTTCTGTGCTCAGAGCTGACCCTGCCATCCATTTGGCCCCACTTTATGATTACCATAAATGCCTGGATTGCCTGCATAAAAATGTGGAGTGGAGACGAGGGCCTCTGCTTCCATTAGTGGCCTCTTTTTACTGGAAGGGCCAAGTGTGTCCCTTGGGTAAGGCCAAAACTCTCACTGTCCTCTACAGTCTGTCAAATAGACTCAATCAAGGACTGGGCTAAGTGGATAGCTACGCTGCTGGTGATGTTCATAAAGTGATTATTCATAGAGAATGCATTGAGTGTGTGTTTAAGAGATAACAGGGGGCAGGAGTGTTTCCACAAAAAAGGAGATCATCCTTAAAAAAAATAATACAGCTCAATCAACGACACTCGTTTTTGTTTTGCTACATTTTCCATCCAATCATAATTTAGAGCTGCAGGATGCTGTTATTAAAGGATGTCTGGGATAATAATTGGTGTCTTAATTAGATGCACTTATACAAACAAACAAACAAACAAACAAGCAAGCAAACCCACTTGAATGCATTATGGTATGCTATACTTTTGCAGACACTGTTGGTCTTTGGCTTTTAGATGATTATAGTAATATATTAAACTGACATGACTTTGGTTGTATTTGCCTTAATAATATATTAAAATCAATAATATAATTTTTTTTTAAAGTATTTTTTCAAACTATAGGAATTGAGGAGTGCAGTTAGATGAAAGGAACATGATCACTGTCTATCCTCGTAGATGTTTCGGGTCATTTAATTATTCGGGAGTATAGTTCCATTTCACTTGCACATTATTAAGGTGCTACATCGTTGTATAAGTTGTTACTAAGGCAGCACATATAATGACATTGCCTTGTCTTGTTCAGGTATTTAAATTTCAAATTGATCTTTTCCCGTTGATTTAGCAGCAGCAACTTTTCTAAACGGCTCTCAGTAAGGAAGGACTAAACAGAAATCCCAGCAATAATTCAAAGGTTGCCCTGCATACAAATTCGCAACCAACTAAAAATACATGCAAAGAAGCTGCACAGCAACTGTTGTGATTAGCATCGACTGTGCAGAGAAGCGCATTTGCTTTTTTCTAAAGTCGAGAGATTAAAATGTGAAAGCAACTCTCCGAGGAAGCCATAGGAGAGCGGGACAATAATATATGCAGCGGGAGGAAAAAAATCTATTATGAGCATGATGACGAGAGATCAATGTTGCCTCTTATTCCCAGTGACAGACTGAAGCTAATATACTAATTAGCATTAATGCCAACGTGGTATAAATTGAGCAGGCTTTATTTTTAATAGTCCTGATACTGTCTGTATTAGGCAAAGAGTGATAGTCTATAAGTGTAATCTGCTACATGCCCTTAGGCATCTGTGGACAACAGTGGAGTGAAACTGGAATGCATTTGTAAACATTTGAGATTTACCTGTGCAAGACTATACACCTTTGAAAGGTATTTTTTTAAGTATGGCTATCTGTCCAATTTGACCTACGGCAGAGGGATGGCATTGTTAGAGAGAACGTTATAAGGACCAGCCAAAAACAGAAAGGAAACCATACTTACTGCTAAACCACTCAGTCTGATAGCCTTTTTAACCCAGACAGCCTAAGCTAATATTTACCGTATAATGAATCAATCAAAAAAAAAAATTACAACAAACCCTGAACCATCTTTTATTTTTAGGTAAGATGAGCCTCTATGCATAGCTTGGTCTCAGTGGAGGTGCTGCTGTAGACAAGGGCTGGTGAAGGGGTAGTTGGATGCACGATGCTTCACTAAGAAAAAAAGGCCAAACATACTGAACTATATGTTTTTTAAGATTTGTTGGTTTGAAAACTTGATAATCTGATATATCAGCTGATATTTTCTCTTTCAAAAATATGAAACTTATTTCACTAATATTTGTCATGTAGTTGTTGTTTACTTACTTGTTTACGCTTGGCCTCACTCTGCTCAGTTAGCTGGTTTTTGTGTTTGTGAAGTTTCAAACATGTTGCCAACATGGAGGTTGCGGTGTGCCCTCTAGTGGACAAATTGTGCAACGTCAACGCTCATAAAATAAATGAAGGGTCTTTCTCCTATCCCGTCTTTGTTTTTTTAAAACAACAAAACAAGATTTATTAACGTCTATATAATACAGAAACCAGTAGATCAGCGAATAGCAAATAATTAATATCGGCCAACGATATAAACAGCTCAGAAATCGGTTGGGCTCTAAGTTCTGATATGCTAGCACTCAAGGTCTAAATCGTTAAACAGACAAGTTAGCTTACGGTTTTTTAGACGTGATTCTTTTGTTGGTAGTTGATATTTTGCAAGGTTTACACCTTTCAGTGTTTTGACCGTGCATTTAGGCAAAACATATCTAACGCTGGCCTAATCTTTTGCACAGTGTCAAAAAGTTTGCAACCTAATTTTGAGTAAGTCCAGAGTCGCGAAAAATGTTTTTCACAATGTTTTCTTTCCTGATAAAATAAAGGTTGCCCCTGTGACTGCAGCCTTGAAAAAAACAAACAAACAAACAAAAAAGGAGATTCTGTTCAGACCCAGCTCGGTTCACATTTTTTTTTCTACATCTCTTTGCAACATGGTCTGACAATAACCATGGGTTCTTTTGTGTGAGCAGAAAAACGAAGCAGTTAACTTACCATGGGGTTTATTTCTGGGTCTTTTAGAACAGTCCAGTTAATGCATCTATTATTATTACAGCTGTATAGCAATTACGTAGCTTGCTCAGAGCTCCATCGCTGCAAACTGTACAGAGTATGAAATATGTTTGATTTGAAGCCCTTGTGCATATTGATAACCAATATCACTTGACTTTTGTGCAGTATCATTTAATGCCCTCACCAGGCAGTATTAATAAATAATATCTAGTTCTTTCAAAGGGTTATGTGCAGAATGCTATAATCAAGACTATTTGGACCATATCACATACACTCGCATATCCAGCAGTTGTTTACTGTTAAATTATCAATCATGTAAAAAAAAAAGAAGAAGAAGAAAAGAACAAGATTGGTCCAGGGTGCGTTGGAGGGGAAAAACAGCTGGAAGGAGAAACAGTTAAGCTGCTGAGGTTGGGAAGTTTTTCCACAGCTGCTGCTGGCTAACAGCAGCAACAAAGCCGAAAGCTGGGATTAATAAAAGTTGGTGGCTTATGGAGCCGACCTCTATTAAGTGAATGCAATTTCTTACATTTCTGAGACGCGCGTTTGTAATCTAACGCTCACTAGATTGCATCGCTAGCAAAATACTGTCAGAATGGCCGCCAGTGTGGCACAACACGAGCTGCTGAATTTATTCTATGTGTTCCCCTTGTTTATACTTTAAAGTCTCAATTTGAGATAAAAGAAACGAAGGGTAAGAGCCAAGGTTTTAGCTATATTTGAAGTGTAAATAATTAGCGTGATTATTTGAAACATAGCTGGGAATATATTTAAAATGAGGTGTGTGTTTTGTTATAGGGCTTTATTATAGGGCTTTATCTTCAAATGTATTACTGGTGTATTCAACTGGGTAAACTGTGTAAATAGCATAAGACCTCATGGCTCAAACATATTCCTGTCTGTTGTAGCAAATGAAGGTAATTACATACATTACAAAAAGATTTTTGGTGGTTATACCACGTAAAGTTTGAGAAACTTCTTAACAGAGGGAGCGTGAGTGACCGCTCAGACCTGTAACCCTACAGCTCTGTGTTTAGCCGACCCGAGACAAATAGTCTATAGTCACACCATCTGACAGAGAAAAAGCATGTCACTAGATTCCACTGCTGCTTCAGTTACACTGGACCTGCTTGCAGATCAATACGAACCCTGCCAATGACAATGTCTGTGTTAATGCCTCAGGCCGGCGCTGCTGCATCCAGCCTCACAAAGCCATTTTGGCAATCCCTCCCTCTAATTACACGTGCATTCTTTGTCTTCTCACTGTCCATTTTCTGCAACAAGCTTATACCAAGGGCTAAAACCCCTTCATTTCCGAATTTCACTCACCGTCGGCAGATTGATTAAATATTCATTCAGTTATACTAAGAATGCCAAATTTCAGATTTAAGTGTGACAATTGCTAATGCCGAAATGGTGGGCTGCGTAATTGTGTACTTCCTGCTGCATAGTAATCATGTGCTCATGTTTGACTAATCATGGTTGCGTCCAAGTCAGCCACCTAGTACCTGGGCTCGTGCAGACAGATGTGAAGAGAACATGCAGGGGGGTTAGGGAAATTAAGAACAAAAGGAAGATGGAAGGTGGATGAGCAGCAAAGAAAGCTGAACAAAGAAATAAATATTTTTGTGTGGATATGAATTATTCAGGTGCCTCACAAAAGACAAAACCACATTACTGGCGCTCTTGTGCTCTTGATTCTTCAGTTTTGCTTTTTTATTCTTTGTTATTTGTTATTTGTTATTTTTTTCATTTGAATTGCAAGTTAACTTAATGTTTAACTGGTAATTTTTCATGACCCTCAAATGAGAAATCCCTGTTAATAAACAGACCGAGGCAAGCTATCTCTAAGTAAACTTTTAATTATCGTATACATTTGTGCACAAAGTGACGGACAGGAACTGTCAACTGGATCTGTGGAAAAATAGCTTTAATAGTGTAAGTCTGGTTACTAGCGACGATTAGTTTGGGTATTTCAGTTTGCACATTGATCAACAGCAGGTTAGCAAGAAGCGTATTATACCCAAAAATTGCTGTGTGACAAATGTTTGCACACATGCACTCAGATACTGAATATTTTCACTTTTCCAGTTTTATTAAATCATATTTTTCATACTCTGTTCTTGACCTGCAGTTCATCGGTTTTGTCACAATCAAACACAGCAGGGATCACAGAAAAGAAACATTGCTCTGCCTCAGTCCAGTGGTCTTTGTAATTAAATTAGTTAAGAATTAAAGCATATAATAATAATAATAATAATAATAATAATAATAATAATAATGATATAATGCAGACTTTAATATGGACTTAAAGGTTTTTAGGGTAGGGTATAGTCTGGAGTTGTTATGTTTTAAACCAGACTAAACCTGCAAGCTGCAGGAGCTAAACAAAGCAAGCAGACATCTTGCAACCTTTAAATGAGCAAACTGGTGGGAATAAAATGTTATTAAATGAGCAGCGTGCAAAGCTTGCAACCTGTGGTTGATGTAGCAGGCCCCGCTTACCTAGCATGAGTTCTGGGATGGTTTGCTTGAATTTAAATTTGAATTGAATGGCCCTTTTGGGCAGGTGAATTCAGTTAAAATGAGTTCAACTCAACAAAATCCAGAGGCACTTTATATTGTAAGGTAAAGACGCTACAGTAGAAAAGAGAGAACTCCAGTGGGCAGACATTGAGGCAGGACTTGGTGATGGTGAGGAGGAAGAACTCCCTATTAACGGTATGAACAGAATTGGGGTGAGAGGAGCGGCCATCTGCTTTGACTGGTTGTTTTAAACCAAGACTGTTGTACATACTGCAGGAAAATATCTGAACTAATCCTTTAAGTGTAAAAACAAAACCAAAAAAACATAATGCACTGAACTATTAATACACTGCAAGTGTCAGGTATGTCGTTCACAGCAGGTGGTGTCTGAGTGGGCTTTCTAGTAACAAACATCAGTGCAGCTTCTGTTATTCCATTTAAAATCATCGGATCATTTGCTAATTGGCCAAGAGAGTCCACGCCAACCGTGTGACAAGTATCACAGTGGAGCTGAATTTATTATTATTAATTTGATTCATCAGTAAAGACCTGCTACTGTTTAGACTGTCGCTTGAAAAAAAAATCAGCAATGTGAAGATGTCACCTTGAACTCCAGAAAATTGCAATTGGTGAATTCTGTACTTTCTAAAATCATAGAGACCAAATTATTAATCATGACTGGTGGAGAAATAAAAGGTGAAAATAATTACTAGTGTGCAACCCTGAGGTGCAACGTTATTTCTACTGTAAATATGTTCCCGAGAGCCAGTTATGTCGTTTTGAGTCTAAGTCATAATTTGAGGAGACCAAAATGCCTGGTCTTAAGAAATGATGTGAAAAGGGTTATAAGTCAGTGAGGATTGTGGAATTTAGGCTACAGTTGTACCAGAAATGTCATGGTCCTGAGTCTGTTGACTCAGTGTTTTGTGTTTTCTTTATGCTTTTGTTTATTCTGATTATGTATTCCATTATGATTTGCCATTTGTTAGGTTTCTGTTCTGTGCCTGCCCTGATCCCACCTTCCATGTTCCCCGTCTGTCTATGATATCATCGTCAGTCTGCGTCTGTTAAGTTCCCTGTCTGTCGTGGGCTTCCTGTTTTATTTTCGTAGGTCTGTGTCTTATGTCAGTGTGTTCAGCTTTGTGCTCTCCCTGTCTCGTCAGTGTGATCAGCGTCAGCCGTGTCTCCCAGCTGCTTCCTCTCCACTCCGTTCACCTCTTGTATTTAGTGTCTGCGTCTTCCCCTACTCGTTGTCGCGTCGTTAAGGTCTGTTCACCCTTACGTTGACTGTGTGTTCCGTCTGCTAGCCTGCCTGCCTGCTTAGTTTAGTTTTGTATTCTCAGTTTAGTTTAGTTTCTGTCCTGACACTCCAGCAATAAAGCTGTGTGTTTTTGAGTTCACGTCTGCCTCCGAGTCCTGCATTTTGGGTCCTTTTCTCCCTGCCTGCCTGCACACAGCCATGACAAGAAAATTGTGCAGCTTTGTAGAGTATGATGCATTGTCACCATCTGCTGCACATATTTGGGTTCAAGTGTTTCATTCTGATAGATTTCAGTACATTTACATGTTTAAATTTAA
>VUQG01003380.1:74158-89122 GCA_015106755.1 Etia nguti
ATTTTAAAAAAGCCCCCCCCCCCCCCCTTAATAATGCACTCCTAATAATTCACTTGATGAGATTGTTGTCTTTAAATATTTTCATTTCCAAGTAAACCGTGACAATTCCAGAGCAGGGTAATCATCTTCAGTTCCAGCAAGTCTCTGGTCTCGTGCATGAACTTTAACTCCGCACTCTCGGACTGCAGCTGGTAGTCCTTGTTCTGCTCTGCGACCTCAGCGAGCTCGGCGCAGTGCCACATGAACCAGTTTCCCAGAGCTGCTTTCCAGCTCACAGTAGATTTGCATAGCAGAAGGAAGACTACAAGTAGCAGAAAAATATCAAGGACAGCTACTACAGAGAGTTGGCCAGCGAGCCAGCCCATAAGGAAAACAGAAGACAGGGGCTACAGGAACTTTTAAAATAGGAGTGTAAAAATTGTCCACTGAATTGATCCCAGATGGTGTTGCGCTCTCAGATGGATGAAAAAACAAAAGATAAAATAAGTCACCAAATGTACTCGGGCAGGCGTTAATATAATAGTGTGGGAAACACTTAAGAGTTGTGGTACACGACACATGAAAAGAAGAATATTTCCCCTGCTTGAGTGAATTAGTTTCACATGATTTGACATATTTTCTCCGAAAATTACATTTTTCGATCTTGTTAGATCAGTCAGAATTGGGAGAAGCAGACATCTTCTGTAATGGATTTACTTTGTGAGAATTGCTGGAACCTTTCATGTTACTCCTAAGTGAAAATGAAGATCTTGTATTTTAACACCTTGTTAAGACTTTGCCTATAGATTAACATTTTCTCCCTCATTATCACTGCATAGATGCTGTCTCCCGTTCTCTCTTCACAGCTCCAAGCGTGAGAGATTTCATTAAAGTAGGGGCTTAATTATGTAGGTGTTGAAATTTAATTAATGAAAGGGTAGTGCAACTCCATTACTATGACACATTTTTGACGCTTGCTGAGACAAAGAAAGAGATCTCATTTCGGCGGAGCAATGTCCCTTGAACATATCCTTCTTTCTTCAGTCTGTGTCTAGCCTATAGTACCTGTCTAAGCTTACACCTCGCCATCGATCATCCCTACCGGTGTCAGAACAGTTGACAGAAAGATTCTCATATTCCCAAGTCTCTCAGCACCCCCCGCATACCCTTATCCCTTCAAAAAAAAAAAAAGAGTAAAAGCTTTCCTTTCTGCTGATGTGCACTTCTGTGTAATCTTTCCATGAATTCTGCATTGACTAAGAAATTTAAATGCATCTGTCTGTCTGCCTTTGTAAAGGCCTTTTCACACGTTGCCTTCATCAAACGAGATGAACAAGCACCACGCTAGATAACCTTTCTGCTTGGAGTCATCGGCGGAGGGCTTGTATTTATCACCCTTCCCAGTATTGAATCTGTTCTAACTGATGGAAAATTTAAAAAAATGATTTATGTCAGTCACAGTTTTTGGTCTAGACTACCATGATGCTTTAAGTATGTTTACATTGCTTCTACATGCAATATTAATTATAAACATTCAGCTGTTAGAAAATATTTTTAATTGTCATATTTAAGCAATGTGAATTCCTCTCGAAACGTGCCTCTCCACCCCGTGACTCCTGCACACAGCCTCGTACAAAAACAGAAGCCCAAACGAACACTGACTACAGCTCAACCCCGGGTGCATTCTCATCTTCCCAGCAGGTGCCTGGCTGGCTAACTGCCCTGGCGCCTCCCTTACAGAAACACTGTGTCTCTCACAGTGCACTGAAGTGACCTCACTTCCCTTAAGCTGGAATCCTTGAACAATGTGAACCGCATTGTGACAAAGCCGTAAAACTGTGTGAGAATAAAGTGCAACTTCTTCAGAGTTGGCCGCTGAAGACATTTTCCATGTTGTTGCCACTGCAGACAGGCATGTTTTATCCAGGTATGGGGTAACAAAGATGACTCATCCTTAAAAACAACTCGATGGCCATGCTGAGTCACAGAATCCCTCCCTCACAAGCCCTCTTTAGTGAAGATCACAGAAAGGTTTGGGGCAACATTTGCCACGGCAGGTTTTGCCTGTCTCTCAGATGGCGTGTCCAACAATGCCAGAAAGTGGCTATTACACAATCTGTTGCACCATGATCTCTGAGAAACGGAAATGGCGGCGAAGTGGCTGGGGGCATGCTAGCGTGTGTCAGAGAGCCAGAGTACCGGATGGAAGATGACAAGACTCGAAGAAAAAAAGAAAATAGGACAAAGTTGCTTGGCTTTCCAGCTTCCCTGTTGGATGTTCATACGGTATGAAACCGTAGATGGCCCTAAGTGCAGCAGCTCCAGCCGACCCGCCAGCTCAGCCGAGGCCGTGTCACAGACTTCCTTTGATGTTGGGTGGAAGCGCAGAGGGGTGAGAAGGAGCGGGGAGGTGGGATGAAGCGGGAGAGGGAGGTGAGGGTGGATAGACTGCAGCTGTTTTGGCCTCGCCACAGCCACAGCTGACACGGCGAGAGCTAACAATAATTCTTCTCTGTACTTCTGCACTACAACCCTCATACAACCCCCCGCCCCCACGCTAGCCACCTTCCCCAGCCTACCTCCTGCTGGGATGGCCGCCCGCCTGCATGTCTGCGAATTGAATGCACACAAAGATGCAGACACACATACACACACTAACTAATACACAGGCAAGTAGAGTAAAAAAAAAAGACCAACTGCCGCATAAAAAGCGTGTCTGATTGATTGTAATGCTGCTCTGAGTCAGGTCTCATACAAGTACATAAGCTGGCAACGTGTAAATGCAATCACTGTAACACACTGAAGGAAAATAGGAGTGAAAGTAGGGTTAGTTGCACTTTTGCTTTTAATTCAATGTGGAGCACTGAATGATCTCTGAGTGCTTGTCCCTGAGAAAGCACTTCGACATTCAGCAACGGCGCTGCAGTGTCCTCGCTAACCTCGTGTTGCATCACCTGTAGCTGACATGGCAATGGACTTCACAAGTTAGAGCATCTTTCTAATTCCTTTTCTCATACAGAAAACTGTGAGAAGGAACACTCTCAGAAGCCCAAGCTGTTGTCACTTGCCTGTCAACATTTTGCGGTGTACTCCGCTATCCCTTAATGGGAATGCTTACTTACTTTCAGCTCCATATTATTACTCTACCATAGCAGCTTTGCATGAACGTGATGCCATCATGGTTTGTCATGTATTGGTCATGTATAATTGAAATGTAATGGCTCTGATTTAGATGTTATTGTCATGAAAGAAAATCAATAAAATGCTTTTATCAGGTGTTACAGGTGCTTATATGCTAAAAAAAACAAAACAGGTTGCTAGGTGGTTGCTAGGCAACAAAATGACAGGAACTAAGATATACCTGTGAGCCAAGTTAGGCTGCGTTGGCGGGCAAGAAAAGTTTTTGTGTATTATATTAAGACACTCCCTTTATCCTATGTTCGAAGCCCTTTTAACTCCCTCCTGTCAGCCTTCTTCTGATTGGCTGCCCCATATAAACAGAAGGTTTCAGTAGCTGGTTGGTGGGTGCTTCTGCGTTTACGTCATACAGAACCAGGAGACAGAAAAATAGCAGCTGCCTAAAACCCAACATTTAGAGCAGCTTGTAGCCTGATATTGTGGGTCAGGGATTACTTGCACATGCGCTCACGTTATTATTTGAGTCTTTAGCCACGTTTGATATGAGCATCCTCTGTAGCGGCATATTTATGACAGATAATCAGAAAAAAGCATTTTAGGTCTTCTTTGAAAACACGTTACCTCAGTCAAGTGACACAGACAAATTATGAGTGTCGGGACATCCCTGACTTTATTTTAGCATGAGTTAATTTCCTTAGATACAGTTGTGATGCATACCAAACACCTCTGTGGCAGCAAATGAACGAGCACAATCATCCATCTGAATTTGTTTGTTTGAGCTGAATTATCCGGTGATAGCTTAGTAAATGTAACTAAGCTCAACAGGCGTCTCTAGCTCGGGATTTCTCCACACATCGAGGCGGTGGTGCAACAATGCAAGAGAGAAGCATGAGACTAATTTTAATTTGTCGATGCGCTCAAAGGATCATTTTTTAATTTTAACTAGAAAGGCTGTTGCTTTATTTGTACAGTAGTGGTTGATTGTGGGCTACCGTGATCCATTTGTGGAATTCTCTGTCTGCAGGAGAACTCTCCACATCCAGTGACTCACATACACCTTATGCTATCCCACCCCTACACTTTACTTCCTGTGCTAACTGGGTGTATGATTCATGCTGTTCTGTGTGATTTTTAAGGATATCTTAAAAAAAAAAAAGCCATCCTCTTTGAAGTTCCTTTTTAGACGCCCCGTGGATTACACTTTGTGCTCAGTGGAATAGGTTAAACATGTCCAGATGTGCTGTGAAGTAAGTAAATGAACTGTAGACAATTTCCATTGTGATCCACAGATAATTCTCAACTTTTTAATGATGCCCCTCGGTGCCTCTGGAACATGATACACCTACAGGCATTAGTACCGTTACAGCTCAAAGGGAAGAGTCATCTTTGTGATAGCGAAAGCTTATTTCCCATGGTGTTAAACAGTACCTTTACAAAAATAGCATAGTGATTGGGATTTACGTCTTGCTCTGTGCCGCACAAAAACTTACAGTGTCTTAGAAAATACCTATACAACTTCTCAGGAGTGCTAAAGACAACTCTGCTTACTTTACAGTGCAGTTGAAATCTTCTTACTGCTTCCATTTTAAGATTAAGCTGATGACAGTGTTTGGTTTTAGTGTTTTAGGTGCTGAGGTGTTACGAGTGCAGTATAAACTAAATATGTCAGTATAAGTTAGTTAAGGCTTTTTGCATAACTTGCTTATTTGCACACGTGGATTTGTGATGATGATGTGTTCACAACAGGAGCCCTGTGTCCTAAATATGTCATTTAAACTGGTTCCTTAATTATACTCTGGGAGAAACATATTTCCTTATGAGTTCTTGTTTCCAATATATATTTTGCTATTTATGTTCTTGCTTTTCCATTCCTAGTCTGTCCCAGTCCTTAGTATGTCCCTAAAATGACTTCATAAGTGAAAAAGAGTTGGGATTCTCCCACGAGTGTCCTGCGCGAAAGTGAGCTAAAAAATAACAATCCTGTAAGGGTCGCACTCGATTTTCCCATGATAGTCTGATGCCTTATGGCTGCAACACCCCTCCTGCCCTCTTATGCTGCTACGGGAATGTAATTTTTAGAGGCTCACACATTTTGATGCAAACACAGACAAGTTGTACAAGTCTAACAGTGTGGGTGAACACTTATTCATTTGTCTTTTCTGCATTTTGGTTAACATGCTATTCTGTTTTTAAGCATACGTCACACCTATGTCATTATTATACCTTTATTTCCATTGTTTGCATGTTAAAATTATTTGTTATGCACAATAGTTGATTGTAAAATTATCTTGAAGAGTTGGATAACTGATTTCTGTGTAGAAACATGCAAAAAATAATGATAATGATCATATTTGGGGAAAAAACAAAAGAATATAAAACAATGTGAATCAAAAAATGGTCTGCAACATGTAAAAACAATCTGTCATAAGCAAAATATTGCAAATGTATGGATATGGATTAACCTGGGGAAGCTTTATTTTGCCCCATGTTTACCACACACATTCAATTCAATTCAGTTCAGTTCAATTCAATTTTTTTAATACAGCGCCAAATCACAACAACAGTCCCCTCAAGGTGCTTTATATTGTAAGGTAGACCCTACAACAATACGTATAGAAAAAAACCCAACAATCACATGACCCCCTATGAGCAAGCGCTTTGGAGACAGTGGGAAGGAAAAACTTCCTTTTAACAGGAAGAAACCTCTGGCAGAACCAGGCTCAGGGAACACATAGTTTTCCAGAGTATAAATGATCTGTGTTACTGATTTCCCAAATAAAGGACATTAGGGATGCTCCTGAACTGGAAAAAGTACAATATTTAATCCCGTTTGATCAATCATTTTGTGTAGAGTTTGAGCGATAAAGGATTTTTTAGACTGATATTGATACCGATATTCAGTCATATGAAACATTCCAATATACTGGCCAATATTTTGTTCTTCCAGTCACACAAATCATAAACAGATTTCCCTAACATTTTGTTCTGTGTAGTTATTTACTGACTTCTTTACACTCTGCCCGTTTCAGCTCAGATCAAATGGTTTTTGTGTTTGTTGCGCCATCAGGGAAATAGCAGATCGCCCTCTCATGGACAAACTATACAGCAAAAACATCTGGTTGGGACCTCAAATCAAAAAAATAAAACTCAAAAAGATTATGACGCTGTGATGTTTCCATGTCTCAGACTGTTTCTTTCAAACACGTTGGTCTCTATAAATGCCGATACTGATAGACTGGCACATATCTAATGTTCGTATGGTGCTATTTTGTATGGAGAAGTCCTGCTATTCTATTATAAGTGGTTTATATTTATTTGTGCATTGAATCTCCTCAGACTTCCTATTGTAATGACACCCGTTTCATAACATTTGCATCACCACCATATTTTCTGCAGCTTAGGACTCATTACACAGCCCAGTATCCATCAGATTAGTATGACTTATTTATTTTTTTATTGATTTGGTTGTCTTTTTAAAATGATGAGACTGAGCGGTTCTTTACAGTGAGTGAGACTCTGCAATACTATGTTCATATTCTGGCCAAGTTTCTCTTTGACATTCCAGGAGGAAGTTCATGCATAATGGATTAATTGTTGCACACATCCACATGTAAAAGGCCCATGGGTTAGTATTGCTGCAGTCTCACTTTCCTTAATAGGTCACCCAAGTGAGCACGCCCAGCAATATCACTGCAAATCTACGGAAATAGTTCCGTTAAGTCCACAAGTGTTCTACCGCCTCCAGTGAGTGACTGCTAAACAGCTGTAATAGGTACTGTTTGAGTATTTCCCCAATCCAGATATGTTTAAAATTGACACAGCCTTGCTGTGTCTTTTACACACGTACACACAAACATAGACACACGTATGTAAAGGCCTTGTGGTCCCAGTGGAGAATGACTTTGTGAATGTCAATGCGATTCAGTGGTGACAGCAAGTCGTGTCAGCAGTGAAATGGGCCCTATGTTGAGCGGAATGTAATGACTCACAAGACAATTGGAGTCGAATATGGAATGCCTTCCACTTTGTTGTGACGTGCTGAGGGTGGCTGACAGGCAGACTAGCAAGCCAGCAAGAGCCCTTCAAAGGGTTGTCCTGTCCTCTCTGCTTGTGTGTGTTCCCTTGGAAATATATTTCCACTCCAGCTTTTTTCTTTATTTATGCCAGCTCCCCTGTTGAATGCTCAGGGATATTGGTTGTGTCTGAACCTGAGTGAAAGGTCCAGGTCTGCTTTTCTTGTTAAACCTGTGTTCTAAGTATCTGGCATTTATCTGCAGAAGACTCAGGCCCCAAGACAAAGCAGCATGTTGTAGACTCTCAGTAGGGCGACAGCTGTGTAAAAGCCATGTTCAGACAGCAAAAAGAATATTTCACGTCCCGACAGGCCTGAGGAATTGTTGCAAACTTTTTTATATATATATATATAGTTGAAACTTTTTTAGTGTAGAATCTATTTTCCCACCCCGGCAGCGCAGAAGCATCACTATTTCATGAAATACTTTTCTGTAGTTTCTTATGGAATAAAGAAAAAAAAAACCCACCATGTTAACACTACATCATGTCCTGTTTTGATCATATAGTGTGATATCTACAGGAGGGACATTTAAATAATTTGTTTCCATTCAACTAAATAGAAATATCAGCTTGCTGCAAATCACCAACATACAAAAAAAACGTGATTTTAGAGTGCACGAGGAAATTGAGCAGTACAAATATCATCTCTGCATAACAGGCACAGTACAAATGATGTTGATGTTACCCAGTGCATAAATATTTTGCCAGAATACATCCTACTTGTGAATGAATAACAAGAAAATGAGAGCCACCAGCAGCCTTTCTAAAGCTCTCACAGAACAGCACAATTAGATGCTAGCAGATTTGAATCCCATGCAGAAAGCCTCTTCATTTCAAACGTCTCTTTGATCACTTTGTTGACAAGAGCAGCAATTCGGCCTCAGCATTCAAAGTAATAAGCAAGATTGAGACTTTTTTTTTAAAACTCTAATTCATGCGCTTAATGCGCTACAGTCAAAGCTGTGAATGATATGAAAGACAAAAAGGAAAACAAAGAAAGAACAAAGTGTTGGGTATACTTTATATAACTGGGATTGTGTGACGGTTTTAATTGTGTTGTGCGGAAGGCAGGAATTCTGGGAGAGTGTGAGGAAATGTCTGGATTGGGGCAGCCATTTTGTGCCCTAATGAACTAATGATAAACATCAGCAGGCACGGGCACGGGCAGGCAGGCTGGCTGGCCGGCTCAACAGCAGGCCCATGGAAAATAAAAAGGACACTGTGTGAAAAGGAGATTAAGGGGGGTAGCCGAAGAGCAGAGAGATGAATCACATAGCCGACTGTTGAGGAAACATAGGACTGCAGAGTTAACAAGCTACTTCCAGTCGTTCCACCAAGAGAGCAGCACGCGGAGATCAAAGATGGTCATTGTTGCTGCCAAGGACATCTTATCAGAGCTATCTATTTTTTGAATCTTTTAATTGCACAAGTTTTCGTGGGAGTGCTGAAACAACAAAAAAAAAGTTAACAGGCGCAATTAGGGAAATATAGAGGATGCTGCCATTTTGTCATTTACTAACTTTGAAAACATTGCACAGTGCATGACTTTTATGCTCATTCCATATTCTTCATTTATTTCACTTTTTTAAAATGCTGTTATAAAAAGCGCTGATGTAAAGTACCAATAACTGTGACCATGGTAATAGCTTCTTGCTACATTTGTAGTTATTTTTCAGGAAATATTTTGCAGTTTACAAAGTTGTTAGAACTGTCGTGTCATGTACTATAAACTCTGAATTTAAAAGGGAACTATTATGCTAATTGTTATCTCTATATTTTTTATTCATGGACTCTGTTAGAGTAGCATTGGGTGATTCTCAGTTCATTGGGCCTTTGTGCAGCCTCTTTCTTCTGATTGGCTGCCTCTCAGATAAATAGTTTTGACCCGCAGGTGGGTGGGCGGTTCTTTGCTCACCAGCATAACCAAGTGCATGACATGATGGTTTTAAGGATATCTGCTGTCAGCGACACCATACAAAACAAAGAAAAGGAAGTAAATAGTGAGGGTTCTTTTTGTGTCATTAATTTCTGCAGACTTGAAGAAGCTGAAAAAAAAAGTCCATCAGAGAAAGCAAACTAGTGCTGCTACTAGACAGGGAGCAGACGAGAAGACAAACAGATGCTGTAACAAAGGATAAAGGGAGCTGAGGCCGTTTATACACAGACACAGTGAGGGTAATCAGGGGAACGAGGAACAGCTGAACTAAATTGGGACTAGAAGCAAACACAAGAGACATAACCCAGCAAAATAAAACAGGAAGTAAATAACTAAGCAAACTGTCTGTGTAGGTTCTCAGCTTGGAAAGAAAGCGACTGGACCAACTGTCTTCCACCTACAATCCAGTTTTGAGATTCCTTTCCCAAGCGCCTTAACGCCCACTCACATCCTGCGTCAGGTGATCTCAATGGGCCACATGGTCTCACACTGGTCTCACTAGAATCCTCTGCTGATAATGACCCGCACCCCTTTTCACACCTTGGCTCATGTGATGAGGCACATGATCAATAGTGGGTCAACTCCCACTAGGGATTATGTACCTGGGACTCTCCATCATTTGGTCTTAGAACTGAAGAAGCTTCTCAGACGAGAGGTGAAACATCTTCAAGAAACTTAAAGAGGTCCAATCGCTGTTCTTTTAAAGCTCCTTAGATAACTAAACACACTCAGAAACTTGACTCACAGGAGCACTCGGGGAGGCTAGGAAAGTAAGCCAAAATGCCAAGCAAGCTGAGGAATTAAACTCAAGTACCAAACTCCATAGAAACAACTAGAACTCAAACACCGTGCACAGGGAAATACACACAGGCTGTAAATAGTAATAGAAACTGAGAAAATACACAAAAAATAACAAAAACTCAATGACAAAACCTGTACACTATGACATTTTGGTGTCATGGTCTGACATCAAAATGTCACTTGTACCTAGAACTGCCGAAGACGTGATTTTGAAATAAGTGGAAAATGCTGCACTCACGATTTGCAGCATGTTGTTTATACATATAGGGATGTTATGCCTGCTATAACATGAGCCAGAGCTAGCTAGATATGACTGGTAGATAAATATACATTGTCTTTATACATAAGGCTGATTGGACTGCAGATGTGATATTGAGCTTGGGAAAAGCGTGCGACTTGATGCACAGAGAACAGGGTGGGTTAAGACTGTGCAGAGCAGCAGTGAAAACCAAAGTTGAACAGAGCAGAGAGTCCAAACTGCGGAGTACTAATCCCAGCAAATCAAAAGTGAAATTGGGACCAGAGCAGCTGAACCGGACGGGTTTCAGACTGAGGTTATTGTACCGACAAACCTGGGTAAAACTTTAAAACACTTGGCTTTTATTCAATATTCACTTGCTCATTTAACACTGATACAAAAAAAGACAACCCACTGCTACTAATTCCCTTACCCCTGATGAGTTCTGCAGATGGAAATGTCTTTTAAGTACTCAACCACAGTCAATTACTGTTGAGTTACAGCAAAAGACAAATCAATTCCTTCTCTTTACTGTGTGTTGTTGACTCCTGCTGAGGCAACACAATGACTTTTTTTTAGGAGCACAAAACAGTTTAAGCACTCTACTATTCTTATTTTCAGCAAGGACAATTTGCTGCGGCAGAGCAGTCTGAGAATATCAACAGTCTGGGCCAAAACATTGGCTGCATACATCATAAGCTCCAAACTCGAGAAGCGATCTAAAGCTGTATTCGCCTCCCCAAAATACATCGCTTTTGAGTGACACCGCCAATGGATTTAGCTTTTAGGCTGTTAGATGGCACCTTTGCATAGGAATGTGACACGCTGAAAAGCATTATATTTTCTTGTCAGAGTGGGTATTAGAAAAAAAGGAAGTCATGATATTAAACTGATAGAAACAAGACATCTGCAAATTATACAGTGTTCACGGCTGTTGACAGACCGAGTGACGTATGTGACATATCCTTTCCCGCCGATCTCCATAACAATTTGTACTCTAACAGACACAACGTCTTTATTTTGATCCAGCATGCACTACAGTATGAAACTAAATAACCTGTCTAAATCTCTTTGTGGAATAAATCATAATAATCCTGTGCCTGCAGCACAATAAAATAATCCATTTTAGCCCAGAATCATCATTCCACTCGTCACAAGGCCGTCCAACAACAATGTTGAGGCCACTTAATATTTATTTTCAAAAGGCTGAATGATCAGTCACATAGCCTGTTAGAGGACTGACCTCTTTTTTTTGAGTGGCACCGAGGGTAGGTTAATAGCTCAAAAGGTTGCTAGGTGTAGTCACACACCGTGGCTCGCAGGTAGAGCCATAGGGAACAGCTTGTGTTGGTCGATGTCACTGGAGCACTTCCTTTGTCTTCCAGTGGACTGAATATTTTATAAGTTCAGAATAGAGAAGGTGAAGCTGTACTCAGGGCAACTGACCTGTCAGCTTGCGCTGTCATGAAAATAATCTTCCTCCTGACCTTCTTTTTCCATCTCAATAAGTGGCCTAAAGCAGAAAAACACCAAGTTCTGGACACTTTGAACACATGCAACACTTGATTGCGTTGTATATGTAAAGACGAGACAGTTGTTGGTGTTCTGATCCTGCTTGACAAAAACTTAATTGTTTTATCCTCGGCAATCTATTGCTTCTGTTGTGAATTATTGAATTCATTTGATGTTGTCAAGTGCTCAATATAAAAGGATGGATTGATATAATAGACCACTGGCAGAGCTATTGGTGCACTGGTTATTGGCAAAGTGCTGCTGTGGTGGCCTTATCAAACAAGCCACTTGTGAAAGGCTCAGTAGAAATTGGAGCATTTACTCTAGGATTTAAAGCGAGATGGGTAATGTACTGAACACGTTTTGAATGTAAAACATCTCGGCCTTCCCTTGGATTCCCAAGTATTGTGAGTAAAGGTTAAAAAAGGCAGTGTAACATAAAGAATATTCAACATTTCATGGAGCAACAGCCTTTTCATGTGGTTGTTCACAAACACCAATTTAAATTTGGGAAAGAATGAAAGATCGCATCATCGGAAAGGGATCTCACCGGACCCAGTGCTTTTAATACCTTTTGTACCAATATTTTGAAATTATGATAGTTCTTGTTTGTTTTTTCTTTTTCTGTGTTAGTGTTGGGAAGTTCTTTGCATTCAACTTGGATGACCGAGGGGTGATAACTGATTTGCAAAAGGTCATATTCAAACAACGCTATTGTGCTTTCCAGGTAAATCGATTAAATACTTCTTTAGTGGCGTTCCTAAAAGACCGGTATCTGGATCTGTTCAAAGAATTCAAAGTGAGTGAGTTTGAAATCACGTTAACATCATCCAAAGTAATGTCCTTTTTCTTATCCTTACCTAGAATAGGGTTCCTCTGGTTCTCAGCTACATAATACTTGATTTCAGAGCTCCATTTCGGTGGCATAGATTCAAAACAAAGAGCGGGGCTAAACAGCTTACCTGGCTCTGTCTCGAAGAGAAAACAACAACAATAACAGAAACTACCTGCCGGCAGCTTTTCATATAAAATGCACCACTGATACTGTGCAATTTGTTTTTGTGTATGTATTCGGCAATCATCTTCAAATTCCACATCCCAACTACTCATTCCAGGTTCCAGTCTTTATGTGCATCTAAGCTAATCAGTTACCTGTTCCAGCAACAAAAGTACTACACAGACAAAGGGGTGATGCCGACCTCCTTATCTAACTCAAGCATGTTGAAGTGTTTATTTACAAGCAAGACTTGCATTTAGAAATAGTTAGCAACAATTTGCCCAAATTATATTTACTGCATGAATGTGATTACAGGCGTCTAGCTTGCTTGCAAATAAGCGCAAGCCTTCGTCATTTCTAGCGTGGCTTACAACAGCAGAAGCACAAAATGCTAAGCACATTACCAGAAAAAGGGATACTTCCAACTCCTACACAATGCTGCCTTTACAAAATAATTCCCCTCCTCTCTGCTAACTGGGCAGCATGCTTTCACTGAATCCACAGGAGACAGAAGGGTGAAGCATCCATCCATAGTTGAAGCTGTTTATTCCTTTGCTTTCTGGCATGCGATGCACCTTGGGCATCCTGGGAGCCAAGCACACTTGAGTCTCAAGCAAATATAACAAGATCGACACTGTATTTAATTGGGGGTAGCAATAGGTGGAACAGCACAATGTGTGTCCATGTCAACCCATGACAGTATACTTGAACCTGTATTAGCAGAGAACCAGCCTCCCACACAGCCCACATCATTTTAGTTTAGTAGTGAAATTAGAGAAGAGGCACATCCAAATTCTCATTAAAATGTAACCTCTGGACTATTGCTGACAGTCCCCACTAGATACAGTATGTCTATTTATGCAGTTATGATAACGGTTGTGGAAACACTGAAGAGATGAGTCCAAGTGGGGACGTGAGTATCTGAGCCACGTGATTCTATGTTTGGATTTCTTTATTGAGTCAAAACTGAGTAGGTTGCTCTTATGTTATGAGCTAACATTGGCTGCTAACACTGGCAGAGAAAGCACTCTTTTAAAGCAGTTGAACTCAAACTGAGCATCCCAAGAGGGTTTACAGTTGTCACTGATTTATCCCAGTCTTCAGTAACATGTCCTAGGGGTCACTCATTTGGTGATTTTAAGAGCCGATGTATTATCCAATATTTTTTTTCTTTTCATTCAGGGATTTCCCTAACTGTTATGTGCAGTTATTTATGAGTCCTTCCAAAGAAAATGCAAAAGCGCTTTTTTCTTTTCAAAAAATACAGTTTCATTGTTACAGGTTGTGGATTACTTGTTAGTACTCTGCTCAGATCAGCCAGTTGTTTTGTTTGTAGTATTCCAAACTCATGTTGCTAACAAGGAAGTTGCAGAGCACCCTCTAGTGGACAAACTATACACCATGAACATCTATGGCACGGTTGAAGGGTGTCTCTCCCTTCTCTCCCTTACTATTTTTTAATAACATTTTTATTAAAGAAATTTCATATAAAAATGATAAAATATATATTTTTTATATATAGCCAACAATTTTTAATATGCTGATTGGCTATATATTGACAAAAAGGCAATACTGGTTGATATTGGTTAGGCTTATGCATGAATCATTGAAAACCTAGCACTGACTTATCACAAGAACAATATGTAAACCCAAATGTAAGCTACTCTGTGTACACATGTGGAGCCTTGAGGTCTTAAAAAATGTGCTGAATGTTCTTCCTCCTAAAAGACAATTGATAACTTAATTAAAAGCATTCGAAATTTGTTGTTTATAACGATGCTAGCTATCTTATAGTCTTTTGCAAGCACAAATGGCAGTATTGTGTATTGCACTAACACATTTTTTTGTGCACCAACAATCCATTAGGTAGTCACGAACTACATAGGAAGTCTTTAAATGTTCTTATATTGAAAATATATTCTGTACTTGCATGTCTCTGTGATCGTGTAGTGTCTAAATTCTATCACACAATTGAATCAAAGTGACAAAAATATAATATACACAAATAATACAGTCGCATGCACTTTTTCAACATTTTAGGCATATGTATGCAGGTGTTGTCACACGTAGCCTTGCAAATTATTGACATTGGTCCTACTTTAAAATGTGCTCCGAAATTAACTTTGATTCAAATATTTTTCCAGCTGAGCAAATGAGTGATAATATAATGTCACACAGAGTGGTTTGATCAGACGCACCGTGTCACAGATAGCGTCGTGGCTCAGAGGTTTGATCACTCAGATAAAGGGGGGAAAACAGCTCTAATGCCCCAGAAGGAGTTGAGCTGCG